>JAVJIF010009411.1:0-224962 GCA_038442645.1 Agave tequilana
CAGATCGACCGTCCGGTCGACCGGCCGGTCGACCGGCAACGGTCAAATTTTTGACCGTTGCGCCTGCCGATCGACCGCCCGTCGACCGGGACTGGATCCAGAGAGCAACGGCTCTCTGGCCGGTCGACCGTCCAGTCAACCGAGCTGATACAGATAGCTGAGCTCTCTGCCGGTCGACCGGTTCGGTCGACCGGGCCATTTTCAGAAAGCAGAGGCTCTCTAGCGGTCGACTGTTTTGGTCGACCGGCCCAACAGCCTGGCTGCGTGCACGTTCTGTGCACGTCGGTCGACCGGCCCCGGTCGACCGCCCACTGCTACGGTCGACCGGTCGGTCGACCGGCAGTCAGCCAGTCCAGCCTATATGGGACTAAAAAACTTGAGTTTTTATCTTTAATTAAATCCCATAAAAACACATAAATTCTACAAAAGTCAGTTCTTATTATATCTTTGAAATGCAATCATGTGTGACAAAAATACAACACATATTTTAAACTTTTTGAACCATTTTGTGACTTGGAAAAATTTGCCTAAAACCAAAAACTGTATTTTTCGAAACTTGAATTTTTGAAATGGAAATCTGATTTTTCCAAAACACATGTAAATACAAAACATGATATTTAAACAACTTTGAAGCATATAGTATATGGATAGAATCCAATATACATGAAAGGTATTATATCTATGTTTTTGACATTAAATTCAAAAATAAAGTTTTGTCTAAATATAAAACTCCAAACACATGAATAGTCTATCAAAATAAGTTTTTCTAAGTATATGAAGCATAGATGTATATAGATCAAATCTAATATACATTAAACCATGTAAACTTATTTTATTCTATCTATTCATGAAAATCAAGATCGGTTAAACCAAAAACCAAAACCAAAACATGAAACATGTGTGTGTTGTGAACTTGAGCATATCACACTATCTAATCTTTAAAAGTTCTAAACTAAGTCTTAACTAAACAAACCGAAGCCTTCTTGTAGAATGCTATCTCCAAGTTGACTCGATCCAAACGCGATTCTCGGAGCTTGACTCCAACCGAGTGCTAGATGTGAACTTTGACGCTCGAGCTCTTGAATCACCATGTGAAAGCTCCAAAACACCTTTGTTGAAGCTAATCACCTACTAATAACTTGATCAAATATCTGAAACTAAATATCACAAGATTATTAGTAAACTATAACTACATGAGTTAATCATTATCAAAACTAGAGTGGAAGGCCTCTGGGCCAACAATCTCCCCCTTTATGATGATGACAAAACTCATAGAGTTATATATGCATAGATTAAAGTTAAGTTTCATAGAAGCCCCCCTTAACTCATGCATAGCAATAAACAAGTAGAGATATGTCATGATGCTATAAACATAAACATGCTTTTGATACCAAATTTTAAAATAAACATGTTCTTAAATAATTGCTCTTGATACCAATAAAAATTTCAATAAAGCTCTTGATACCAACAAAACAAAAACAACAAAAAATATGTTTTTGATACTAATATCCATGCTCTTGATACCAATATTAACAAAACATAAAACAAATGTTTTTAATATAGACTTTGATATAAACTTAAATAAACATGCATATATACTAAAATTCTTCTCCCCCTTTTTGTCAATCATCAACAAAGAGTTTAAAGTAAAAAAATGTACTCCCCTTTTTGTTAGAAACAAAAATCAACAAAGGGGGCAAATAATAAAGGTTATAAATAGAGAAGATGTTAAGCTTCCCTTGCATATAATCAATACAAATCAAAACATTATGATACCAATTGAAAAAATATATCAATTTAGTGCAAAGGTATACATAGAAACATCATGATACCAAATAATGATACCAATTGAAAATAAATTAAATATTTTGAAGATATCAAAAAAAATTTTTGATACCAAATTGAAAGATATAAACATATAGGTAATCTTGATTATAAAAATATGTACCAATTGAAAATATTTTACATTTTGATACCAATTTGGAAAAAAAACATAAACAATCCTTTTAGCAATATTCTTGAAACTAATTGAAAATGAAACATATATCCAATTGAAATTATTATTTATTATCAATTGAAAAGATTTTTCATTAGGAGCATAGGATACCAATTTAAACAAAAGAAATCACTATCATTTTTCAACATAAAGAGTGGGAGTAAGATACCAATAGTAAACAAAACCAATTGAAAGGTAAAATATGAATTTTTCTCCTCCTTTATGAAATACCAAGCAAAATGATGCATAAGCTTGTATAAGATACCAATTGAAAAATAACCAATTGAAATATATTTGTCATTTAAGGAATCAAGCTTAGCATAACCAAAATTTGTGCTCAAAGATATAGAGATATAGTAAGCACAAATATAAAACACACATATATATGTATGAAAAATTGAATACCAATCGAAATTGATACTATTTGAAGTTTAAGCATACATATATAAAAAATATATATATGAGTATACAAAATGAATGTCAATTGTGATACCAATTGAAAAGATACAATGATACCAATTGAAACTATAATGAGAATCAAGTGTATAACTCATACTTACTACCACCCATTTCATGCACATGTTTAAATAGATTTTCAATAATGTTCATACAAGGCATGGTCGCCTAACCAACAGCCCTTAGATGGGTAGGGGTTTTCAAAAATAAGTTTGAAAATAATATAACACGTTTGAAAACTCTACCATATGAAGAATACCGCAATAATTTAATGATAAACTTGTAAACTAGTACGAAATCCTTCAAGTAAGGAATAAAACAAGAATATATTTCATAAAACATGAAAATCACTAAACCAATGTCACTCAAAAATCTATATAGTATATATAATACTCATGAAAACAAAATCATGAGAAAACATTAAGTAATATGAGTGTACAAGTTTTGTGAAAGACATAGTCATGGAAATAGGCAATTTGGCTCAATATGAAATTCCTTAAAACATGAAAAATAAGAAAATCTAATTTTCATCAAAATATTTAATCTTCAAGGCATATGTATGTTTTGTACGAACTAGAGTATACATACATATCCAAATATGAATTAGTCCATAAAAGTATATGTATGAAGGCAAGTGGCTTAAGGATGTATATGTATAACTAATAGTTTAGACAAAATAGACATATACATGAAGTTTAACATAAACATGAAAAACATGTCAAAAATATGGAATACAAGTTAAAATGTATGAATCATCAAAACTAGACTATACTAGTACATCTAATGGGTACAAATGAGCATTCAAGCACAAACATATTTGTGACTCATTAGTTGTACAAGTATATACTCAAGTTTTAATGAAAACTAACATCTAAACATGTAGTCAAAATATGAAGCATAGAAATCAAAAACAAAACTTATATGCTCATTATGGTAAATGCACATGCATAGATTTATGATATACACAATAGCTAAAATAAATGTGAGAACACAAAGGTATAAGTCCATATTAAACATGGGTTATCTCAAATACTAATCATGTATGTCATAGGACTAATAAACATGGCATATGACATAATGAGCATTAAAACATGACATGCTAAAAATCAACAATATGAAAAGCATGTAAATATAATGAGGAGTAAGAGATCGTTACCAAAACCAATAGGGCACATCTCCATATCTCCAAACCATGGTGGTCCTTCCACCAAACTCCTCTGAAAGTGATGCATCCAAATAGTCACCATTAAGCTCGGAACGCATCCACCTCAAGGCACCATCACTCTCACGTCATGTGAGAGCTCACACCTACATCAAATAGAATAGGAGTGGTCTTTGGTACCCATACTCTTTTGGGTCCATGGGGGGTTAGCTCCTTTCCTAACCCAAATAAATTTATTTGCTAAATTAGGATCATGTATCCTATCATAACAAAATTTAGCAAGGTGGCCCTTACGTCCACAATGTGTACATGTGTACACATGAGCATACATAGTGTGATGAGTGTGAACGTGAAGAACATGTGTATGCCGTGGTTTGTGTGCATGCATAGGAGGAACTTATTTCGTTCGAAACATAGATTCCAAACGTGTATGGTTCATGGCACAATGGCTCAAAGTGGAGCCCAAACAATCAACACTTTTCTTCAAAACATTTATATCATTTTTAATACTAGAAGATAAAGTGGAGCATGCAATAGGTGAGCTAGAATGTGAAGCTACACTAGCATGACAAACATGAGAATCACTATCATTTTTCAAAGAAACATTTTCATTTGACATCAAATCCAAATCCTTTGAAATAGAAATAATTTGTTTTTCAAAGAATCATTTTTCTTTTAAAACAAAAATAAAGTTTGAAGATAGAACTTCATTTTTCTTCAAAACATTTTCACAATCTTTTATTTTTCAAAATGTTATTTTCATTTAGGGCAAGATCAAGTTGGGATTTAAGTGAGTCACGTTCACTTGAAATCTCATCCCTCTCTTGCAAAACAACATCAAGCTTAGAAGATAATTTTTTATTTTCTTTTTTAAAGCAAAACTTTTCCTTTTCAAAAGATTATATTTTTTTAACAATTTTTCACACACAATAGATAGTTCTTCATTCAAAGCATTGGCATCAATATAATCATTACTAGAAGAACTAGCACTATCATCTAATTGAGATTCTGAATATACCTCAAGGGAGTCATTCCCTTGGACCATGTAGCAATATTGTTCGGATTCTTCTCCACTAGATTGCTTCTCCATATGGATGGCAATTGAAGCTCGGAGGAGGTCAAAGTGTTCCACACTGCAAAAGCGAATCACAATGAGAAACCAACAAAAGATATTCCTTATTAAGCGTGCTTCTAAGTGCCGTTAGGGCTTGTGTATTGGCCTCTATATGCTTGCTATTACCAAGATAGGATTTCTTGGTAGCGGCAAGAAAAACATGCAAGCCTAGGGTTTTTAGGTACATGGACATCCTAGCCTTCCAAATAACAATGTTGGAAGTATCAAACATAGGTGGGGTCATGAAGTCCATGAGTGTGTGTAAATAATAATATGTGCAAATACAAATCTAGATTAGCAAACTAAGATCACACTCCTAATTGGTTAAACCTAATATCAGGAGCGTAGGCTCTGATACCAATTGAAAATATACCTAGAGGGGGTGTGAATAGGTGTAAGGCTAATCTAATGATCAATAATGCAAAAAAAAAACTTAATGCAAACACTTAGTGTAACCAACGAGTGTAGCCGAATTCCCGGTGAAGGGCTCTAGACTAACTCCTCTGAATTTCTCTAAATAAGAGTTGAGGTGCTATATGAAGCTCTCTTGGTTAACACAAGTATGGACACACACAAACAACACAAGCATGTATATGATATGACAATAAGATGCAATGCTCAAATGTAAGAGAGAGAGTTAGAGAAAGTGGATCAAACGCAAACACCAAGATATATTTCGAGGTTCGAGCACATAGCTCTACGTCCCCGCCTTCACACAGAAGGATTTCCACTAATTCGTCCACACAGGACTTCCCCCACAGGAAACCTCCACTGAGGATTTGGGTAAATACAACCAGGAGTACATAACTCCTCTCTCAACCAATACAACCCTACACTTAGAGGTAAGGCACAACTCAAATCACCTCTACACTTAGAGGGATAGGCACTTAGCCAAATAACAAATCAACCTCTCACTAGAGGGATTAGGCTCAAAGCCAACACCAACAACAATCACCTCACACTTGAGGGATTTCAACACAATCTCCATCTCTCACTAGAGGAAGCAAACACCCCCTTCCGCAATAACCTCACACTTGAGGGATAACAACTCAATCACCTCTCACTAGAGGGATATCACAAAGATGGAAGGTTTACAACTTGGTGGTCTATCTCAACCACAAACTAAATCTTCTCACTAAGACAAAGATCCTAATAGATAAGATAGAATGATAAGCTCAAGTGTGAGAAAATCAAGCTGTTTGAAAATCAAAAACACAAAGAAAAACTTTTGGGAAAACTTCTAGAATGAATATAAAGTGAAGATCAAAAATAATCCCAAAGACTTCTCCTTTTCTTGATTTTTCCAACCCTTTAAAACAAAATAAAAGATAAATCTTTTAGCTTAAAAACTCTTTTGAAAACTTGTATTAAAATATTAGAATGTATGAGAATTTTGGCTCTTAAAAATCTTGTGTAAAACCAACTCCAAATGGGGGTATTTATAACCCCTTTGGAAATCTGCCCGTGGCAGCTGAAAAGGGCCAGATTGCCCTTCCAGTCGACCGACCAACGGTCAAATTTTTGACCATTGCGCCTGCCGGTCGACCGCCCGGTCGACCGGGACTGGATTCAGAGAGAAACGGCTCTCTGGCCGGTCGACCGCCGGTCGACCGAGCTGATACAGAGAGCAAAGCTCTCTGCCGGTCGACCAGGGCCATTTTCAGAGAGAATAGGCTCTCTGGCGGTCGACCGTTCTGGTCGACCGGCCCAACAGCCTGGCTGCGTGCACGTTTGTGCACGTCAGTCGACTGGCCCGGTCGACCGCCCACTGCTACGGTCGACCTGTAGTCAGCCAGTCCAGCCTTTATAGGACTTAAAAACTTGGATTTTTATCTTTAATTAAATCCCATAAAAACATATAAATTCTACAAAAATCAGTTCTTATTATATCTTTGAAATGTAAACATGTGTGATAAAAATTCAACACATATTTCAAACTTTTTGAACCATTTTGTGACTTGGAAAATTTGCCTAAAACCAAAAACTGTATTTTTCGAAACTTGAATTTTTCAAATGGAAATCCGATTTTTCCAAAACATATGTAAATACAAAAACATGATATTTAAACAACTTTGAAGCATATAGTATATGGATAGAATCCAATATACATGAAAGGTATTATATCTATATTTTGACATTAAATCCAAAAATAAGTTTGTCTAAATACAAAACTCCAAACACATGAATAGTGTATCAAAATAAGTTTTTCTAAGTATATGAAGTATAGATGTATATAGATCAAATCTAATATATATTAAATCATGTAAACTTGTTTTGATTCTATCTATTCATGAAAATCAAGATCGGTTAAACCGAAAACCAAAACCAAAACATGAAACGTGTGTGTGTTGTGAACTTGAGCATATCATACTATCTAATCTTTACAAAAGTTCTAAATTAAATCTTAACTAAACAAACTGAAGCCTTCTTGTAGAACGCCGTCTCCAAGTTGACTCGATCCAAACGCGATTCCCGAGCTTGACTCCAACCGAGTGCTAGATGTGAACTTTGACGCTCGAGCTCTTGAATCACCATGTGAAAGCACCAAAACACCTTTATTGAAGCTAATCATCTACTAATAACTTGATCAAATATCTGAAACTAAATATCACAAGATTATTAATAAACTATAACTACATGAGTTAATCATCATCAAAACTAGAGTGGAAGGCCTCTGGGCCAACACATACTATTTCCTCAACCAAAGCAGTTCAAAGTATCTCGAAATCTGTACCATTCCATTGCAGATTTATGAAACTTTGAAGGGGTCTTGTTGACACTCTAAAAAAGACAAGACTCTCAACTAGTTTGAACAAGGTCTAACTTGTTGACATTTACAAAAGACAAGCTGACGACAAGTCTTCACCAATCCCAGAAGGACAAATCAACGACTTAGATCTTACTGATCCGGTGAAGCAGATAGTAAGCCAAGATTGCCTTTGAAAAGACCTGAGCAGGTCTAGAGACACTAAGTTAGCTCAATACTTAGTCTCATATGAGCTCAAGGATAAGCAATCGCACGAGAGGCTAAGTTTGCATAGCTCCACAAGAATTCCATCATAGCTCTACCATGAGCTAAATTATAGCCTCGCCCTGGAGTTTTCCATAACTCCGCAGAGAGCTGGCTGATAGCTTCTTGGCGCTCTGCGGAGCCACGCAAAAAAAAGGCCAACTTGTAGCTTCACTGAGAGCTTACTTTAGTTTCGCCAGAAGCTTCCCTTAGCTCTGTTACGAGCTTATTAGACTAGCCCCGCTGCGGGTCTTTTATGGTCATCTTAGACCAATCAAATCTCTAGATAAGATTATTATGATCAAAATCAAATTTGACAGTTATTTGCTATGATCTCTTGATTCCCCCGATCAGTTGAGAAATTCAGGGGAGATCTCTCAATTAGCTGGAGAGGATCAAGAGAGTATCCCTCATTTAGCGGAGCGGATCAAGGGACTAGCGTTATACGCTGTTCTTAGCTTCGCAGAAGCTTTTTCTAGCCTCGCAGCAAGGCTACTTTCCAAACACAAAACTAGATTGACTCAATCTGTTTGCTAATTTTTAGGGCGATTACATCCTAATTTTCCCCTATAAATGGCCCACCAGGTAGAGATGGCAAGAGACGGAAGAGGAGAGGGGGGCACGTCATAGAGAGCAAGAAGCAAGCAAGAGCTGAATTCTTCTCTCATTAAGGCTTTCCACTTCCAAAACTTCAGAGATTCGGTTCTCTTTTTGATTCAGGGTTCCAATACGCCTTATCTTCGAAGATTTTCAGAACCAGGCGAGAAAGAAAATCTATTAAAAAGGCTTGCATACCTGAGTGATTGTATCGTCAATGGGATAAAGTGATCGCGCGCTAATCAACTCCTACCGGCACAACTTCCCAGAAATCTCAGAGGAGATCTACTTGTATTCTTTCTTTCTTTAAAGAAGTACTTGTAATTTCGCTCCTCCAACTTTTTGTAAGTTTTCCCTTTTGCAAATTAATGGAAAACATCTACTACAAATGGTCCTTCCCATTTAGGTTAGAATTTCCTTTTGTCTTATGTGTCATTATCATAGGTCTTCTAACGGCTAAGACAAGGTCACCTTTCTTGAAAGTCCGCTCCTTGACTTTCTTGTTGAAGGCTCTAGTAATTCGAGCTTGATAAAGCTCTATTTGCTGTTAAGCTTATAGGCATTTGTCATCCAAAGCCTCTAGCTCTTAGAGTCGCAGTTGATACTTCTCCTCATTTGTCATTTCTGCTGTCAAGGCAACGCGTAGAGATGGGATTTGGATTTCTAATGGGAGTACAACTTTACACCCATATGCCATGGAGAATGGTGTAGCTTTCGTTGGGGTTCGAACTGTCATGCGATAGGCCCATAAGCATTCACCTAATTTGTCGTCCCAGTCACGTTGGCTTTTTGAGATGAATTTCTTGAGAAGTTTTCCAATAGTTTTGTTGAAAGCTTCTGCAAGGCCGTTAGCGGCTGGATAGTATACCGTTGAAGACACATTCTGGATTCTGAACTTGTTGCAGAACCTTTGAAAAGCTTGGTTGACGAACTGGGCCCATTATCATGAACGATAAGTCGAGGCACACCAAAGCGGTAATGACATGATGTTTAACGAATTTGACCACGTCAGATGCCTTTACCTGTCTCAAGGGAATAGCCTCAACCCAGTTAGAGAAGTAACCGGTTATAGCTAAAATGAACCGATGTCTTTTGGATGAAGGTGGGCTGATATGGCCAACTACATCCATTCCCCACATCTCAAATAGCCAGGTTGAAGTTGTAGAGCGAAGATGTTCTGGTGCTTGATGAATGAGTCACCATGGACCTAACAGGGGTGACAACGTTTGGTGTAAACGATGGCGCCAGGGATCATCTAGGGCCAGTAATACCCCAGTCTACGGAGTCGACCCCCAAGCTTCAGGCCAGGCTGATGAGCTTCACACATGCCATCATGCGCTTCTTTGAGTACTTCTTGTGCCTCCTTCTGTGACAAGCAGTGGAGGAGGATCCCATCATGCGATTGGCGATACAGTGTTTGCGTGATCTCATTATAGTAGAATTTAGGGCTTTCCTTCTAATGGCAGCCGCCTCTTTGGGATCATCAGGCAGGATGCTGTATAATGCATAGTCGATGTACGGGAATCACCAATCCCTGAGCTCTGGACCTTTTAAAGTCTCTAGAGCTTCTTTGACTTGATAGTCTCCTGTCAGATTTTGGTGGTCTTCAAAAGCGAATCTTGGGCACAAGTCATGGCTATAGATGAGTATTTTCTCTACTACTCCGGCTGGAAGAGTCAAGGAAGCAGCGAGAGATGCCAGTGTATCTGCATACGCATTTTGCTGGCGAGGTACATGGTCGAAGAAAAGTTTTTAAACCTCTCAGCCATGTAGATAGTTGCGTTATAATAGGGTACTAAGTCTTCATGTCTGATTTCATACTCCCCGCAAACTTAGTTAACGATGAGTTTAGAGTCACCGTATGCTTCGAGATTTTTAATGCCAATCTTATCAGCGATTTGCATCCCGATCAAGAGAGCGTTGTATTCCACTATATTATTGGAACATGGCTCGGTCAATGAGAATGCACGAGGGATTACGTAGTTCTATAGGGAGACAAAGACTACCCCCACTCCTGCTACGACATTCCCTCGCAGACCCATTCTTGATACATCGTCAAAGAAGAGTTACTACACCTATCCTTCGAAAGATGTATGGGTCAAACAAACTTCAGCGACCTCGTCTGGGAAATCCTCATAAAGTTTAGTCGCTCTTGGATCTGGATGCTCAGCCAGGAAATCTGCCACCGCCTGTCCCTTCATGGCTTTTTGCGGTAGGAATTGCATCTCATATTGGGAGAGCAGTTGGCCCATTTCATCAGTCGACTATTCAGTGACGACGGCTTTATCATAAGCAACCTTAAAGGATTGACTTTTGATACGACATGTATGGTTTGACCTACCAGGTAATGTTGCATTTTCTAGATAGTGAACACCTAGGCCAAACATTCTTTTTTGATCGGGTGTACAGATGTTCAGCTCCGATCATAGTTCAACTCAGATAGTAGATTGTCTGCTCGCGTCCCTAATCATTATTCTGGCTAGCAACGCTACTAAGGAATGATCTATCGCTCGAACGTATATCAAGAAAGGTTTTCTAGACACGGAGCTATAAGGATAGGTGGTTGCATAAGGTATCGTTTGATTTCCTTAAATGCTTGTTGGCAAGCATCGTCCCAAATGAATGAGACACCCTTCTTCATTAATTTGGTGAAGGGTTGGCATCTCCCTGAGAAATTTGAGATAAAACTTTAGATGTACGCTAATCGCCCTTGCAACCCTCTAAGCTCCCTGAGGTTCCTTGCAGGTTGCATCTCCTGGACAGCGCGGACTTTTTCTGGATTGAGGTGGATTCCTTTAGATGTCACAATAAATCCTAAGAATTTACCGCTGGCTACCCCCAGGAAGGATTTAGTGAGGTTCATCTTCAGCTGATGCGCTCGCATAATGTCGAATACCGTCTTCAGATCTGCTATGTGATCACCTTTGGTACAAATTTTTACTACAATGTCGTTGACATAGCATTCCACTGTTTTGCAATATGCTCATGGAAAATTACATTCATAGCCCTCTGGTATGTTGCTCTTGCGTTTTTTAATCCAAAGGGTATGACAGTATAGCAATACACCCTCAGAGGCATCCTGAAAGATGTATGCTTTTCATCATCAGGGTACATCTTGATTTTATTGTATCCCGAGAATCCATCCATGAAGGACATCCGGTCAAACTCACACGTGTTGTCGATCATAACATCTGTGATTGGGAGGGGGAATTCATCTTTTGGACAAGCCTCATTTAGATCATGAAAATCAATACAAACTCGGATCTTCCTATTTTTCTTGGTAACGGGGACTATATTGGCTACCCAATCGGGGTGTTGTTCCTCCCTGATGAAGCCAAAGTCTATGAGCTTTTTGACTTCTGACTGGATTGCTTCCATTTTCTCTGGACAGAACTGACACTGCTGCTGTTTGACTGGTTCGTGTCTGAATTAATGTTGAGGAGATGCATAGCCACTCGAGGATCAAGCCCAGGCATGTCCTCGTAATTCCAAGCGAAGATATCTATATACTCCCACACAAGGGATATGAGATCTTCCTTCTCGGAGGGTGATAAGCTTTCGCTTATAAAGATGGGCTTAGGATTAGCCTCATCTCCCGGATTGATTTGGGTGACATTATCCTCTGTGGGGTGGTTCATGTTGTTTGAAGTGATATCCCAGAGAGTGTTTTAAGTGTTTGATCTAAGGATCTGTATCCGACTGGATCATTTCTTCATCTCCATCTTCCAGGAGGCTTGTTGAAACCATGTTCACTGAAAGTTCTCTGAAGATGTTGCCGACACTGACGTCTGGCTCCCATGACGATGTACCCGATAAGTGATTATGGTATAATGACCCTTCGGACCTAGAGGCTGAGGGGACTGGAGTTGACACATAGCCCAACCCCTGCGAGTTCGATGATAATAATCAGGGGTCTTCCCTTTTCAAATGAAAGATCGAAGCAATATTCTTCTTCCTTTGCCAAAGTTAAAGCCAGGACTCCTTGTTAGGTCGTACCCCATGTTCTCCATCATCCCGAGTACATTTAGCTCATAATGAGAGAATTGTGGGGGTTCATCATCGCTTTCAGAACTTTCCCGAGTCATTGATTTGGACTCGACTCTTCCAAAAAGGATTAGTCTTTGGCCTTCGCATTTTGCTGGGACCATGAATAGTGATTCTTGTGCATCACTGACGTCTTGACACATTATGAGGGATGACCTTATTGGTACATGCAATGATGTCAGAGCCTCTATTGCTGACCAGAGGTCATCATCCATTTCGGTACTAGTGTCTGACGGCACAGAATCAGAAGCAAACACAGAAAAGTAAGTCAAATCTAATTCTTCATTAATATACCACTCGCCTACATCACTGGCGGCGTTATTAACATCGAGCTTATTAATGCTCGTTACAAGTGGATTTAATTCCCACATGCACTCTTCTTCCGTCTCTGGTTCAGTGTCAGCTTCATTAACAGAGTCTGCTTCCTCTGGCTGTAGATTTTTGTTCATCTCCAGAGAATCTTGGTATAGGAGGGAGTCTGTGAAATAGTTCTCTACCCCCTTGAACGGATGCCTTTCGGCAATCAACATTCAGACTTTCCCACTTTCATCGATATATTTCATGACTTGATGGAGAGTGGAGGGGACGATGGAGTTACGATGAATCCACGTCGTCCCAGCAGCAAATTGTATGAAGTGTCAACGTCAATCACATAGCACGTCACTTTAAATCTCAGATCCCCAATCTGACATTTGAATTTGATCTTCCCCATTGCGCGCGTACCATTAGCGTTGAAATCATAGATGGTAGTTTGGGTGGTGCTCAATCGTGGGTGGGGATGCCTAAGTGCTGCATGACCCGACGAGGCATAATGCTCAACGCAGATCCTGAATCCACCTGAATGCAGCTCACTTCAGATGATCCAATGTACCCGGTGAAGTACAGGGGCATATCATGTTTTTCCTTGACCTGCATGTCGTCTGGCGTTGATCAGCATGATTTTATACCATTTTTATACTCCTAATTATCTATTATTTGTATATAAATAATGCTACTCGGGTATATTTGATTATATTTTGCAGGGAATAGGTAAAAGAAAAAAAAAAGAGAAATCCGGATAATTCCAGCAATTAAATGCCACAAGTTGTAAAAGATTGGAGGATGCTTTTTGAGCATGCTACGGTATTTTGGCGATAACTTTCGCTACAGGACTCCGAATGAAATCATTCAAGATGCTATGGAAAGATAATTCGAAGATCTACAACTTTCGTGTTGATAGCTTTCACTGATTCCTCCATTTGGTGGCCTGTATTCATCATTTAAAAACTCTTCCTGAATTGGAAACGATTTATTATGTAATAGATGTATTTCAAGGGACCTTTCTGTAAAAAATTCCTTATTATATAAGGAATAGAGAGGGCTGTGGTTTGGGAGGCCGGCAGCTAGGGTTTTGAGATTTTTATTATTTTTTCTTGGCCAATTTTTCCTCTCAGCTGGACGTATATTTTCAGATGAAAAATTTGAGTCTTTCGGTTCTTCTTCTCTCTGTATAGAATTCTCTCCACGTTATTAGTTTTATTCTTGTTCCTGTTTTGTTGATTCATCAAATCCTTTCGTCTTTTCCTCTGCACCCCAGCCGACTTTCTTCATCAAAAGAAAAAAAAAATGAAAACAAAGGCCGAAACAGAGAGAGGCAAGCTCCCTCTCTCTGTTCACAGATCACAGCAGCAAAGGCCCTTGGCGCCCCCATTTGAAGGGCTTGGTTCCCTCCTATTGGAGGGAAGAAATTTGAATCAAGGCCCGCAGGGGCCCTTGGATTGGAGCACAGAGGGGCTGGGTTCCCTCCCATTGGAGGGAACAAATTTGAACGCAAAGGAGGCCCTTGGCGCACTCCAATTTGAACAGGCGCCCCCCATCACAAGCCTGCAGGTGCAGGTGGCCGGCCACTGCAAGGTAAGTTTTTTTTTTTTTAATTTTTTTATTTACTTATTTTTAGTTATAGTTTCATTAGTTTAATTAATTAGAGTTTCAATTAAGTGTTTAATTAAAGTTAGATGATTTTTAATTGATTTAATTAGTTTAGTTGATTATGAACTTGGACATGTGTAACTAAATTTTTATCATGTACCTAGGGAGATGAACCTAGGCTAAATTCTTGTGAATCAAGTTAGTTCTCCTATCTAGGGATGTACACTCATCTATTGACCTACGACTTATAGGGTGCTAATTTCTAAAACCACTAGATATTTGACAGGGTATGTGTTGAGAGTTAATGATCCATACTTAGAGTTGTAACGTTCCTTTTCATATTTCATTGAAGTTGTTAATTTATCTATCTTTGATGGATCATGTAATTGAACAATACCCTGTGCTTAGATCTAGTATTCAGAATAATACCCCTGTTAGAAGTAGAATTTGGTGATTTGTAACGATCTAGTAGATAGACCGAGCTTGACCGCTTGAGGCTAGTTTAGGGGATTCAACCCTAGGTACATGACTCTTCTCTTTAACTGAGTTCACATCAACTTATCATTTTTCTCCACCAATTTGCTTCGTTCGTGTTAGGACTCTAGAAGCACCATCCCTGTGGACCGACCCTCAAGTGCTACAATCGAACGACCGTGCGCTTGCGGTAATTTTAAAACGAGGAGACAGAATCTCCCTATCAAGTTTTTGGCGCCTCCATAAATTCTCTGGACTGGAATCTGAAGATGCATATATGTTCATCAATGAATTTGAGGAGGTGTGCGCAATGATGAGAATTAGGCAGCTGAGTGAAGATGGAGTCAAACTAAGGTTCATCCCTTTCTCACTCAGGGACAATGCAAAGAAGTGGCTGTACAGCCTTACAACAAACTCAATTACTACATGGGCAGAGTTTGTTGCAGTTTTTCTGAAAAAATTCTTTCCAATGCACAAGACTGCAAGGATTCAATCTGAGATCAATCAATTCAGACAACGGGACAAAGAACCATTTTGGAGATATTTAGAAAGGTTTAAGGACCTTCTAGCTTAATGTCCCCATCATGCCATAGAAAAGTGGCGTCTCTGTCAAATTATCTACGAGGGTGTTGATTACAACTCGAAAACTCTTCTTGAATCTATGAGTCACGGTGACTTCATGAGGATGACAGATGATGATGCATGGATATTCCTTGAAGAGATGGCAGAGAAAACAATGCAGTGGGAAGGGTTTAATGAGAAGCCACCAACCACAAACTCAACCATCACATCGAGGAGTGGCATACATTCGATCGAAAACTCCATTGCAGCTGAAGCAAAGATCGCTGCACTGATGAGAAGGATTGAAGTGTTGGAAAGCAAGGGGACTCCTCCTCAGCAGTTCGATCAAGTGAATCAGACCTCTGTACCAAGTTGCTTTAACTGTCAATCTCCAACTCATGTCATGGAAGATTGCCCATTCCTTCCAAACCCACTAATGAATAGTCAAGGACAACAGTTAAACGTCACTTATCAGCAACAAAGGAATGATCCATATGCACCAACATACAATCCAGGGTGGAAGAATCATCCTAACCTTTCATGGAATCAAAGAGGAGGAAATCAAGGAGGGCAACAAGCATCTCTCAACCAAGCGGTTCACAGTACACGAGGCCAAACACATTCCAGTATCAACAACAACAACCGGCCTTTGTGGCACCGCAATCCACTCCAACATATGCAAATCCATCAATGCCGCCACCAGGATTTGGGAGTGATCAGAAGTTGAACACCATGGAGAAGAACTTCAACTCATTTATGCAATCGACGAATCAGATGTTGCAGTCCAATCAATAGATGTTGCAGTCTAATCAACAAGCCATACAACAACTCACGTTGCAAATGAGTAAGATGTCATCTCAAATGAGTGAAAGGGAAAGAGGGACCTTTCCCAGCCAACCTGAGATTAATCCCAGAGATACAAGGGCAAGTTCGTCCAGTCATGCTCAAATCAATGCAATTCATACCTTGCGATCTGGAAAGGAAGTTGACAATCAGGTGGTGATGCCTGACCAAACTAATTCCCCTCTCCCCATGGCTAATCCATCATCTTCTGGCGCAGATCAGTCTGAAGATAAAGAAACTGAGCAAATCACTGAGCCTCCTTATGATCCACCAGCTCCATTTCCTAACCGATTAAAACCGAAGAAACACACGGCGCAGATGGAGAAGATTCTAGAAATCTTCAAGCAAGTGAAAGTGAATGTTCCTCTTCTTGACGCTATTGAACAAGTCCCATCCTATGCTAAATTTTTGAAGGACTTGTGCACTAAGAAGAGAGCACATCAAACGCCGAAGAAGGTCTTTCTAGCAGCAAATATCAGTGGAATAATCCAGAGTAGCGTTCCAGTGAAATATAAGGACCCTGGATGTCCAACTATTTCCTGTACAATTGGAACAACTGTTATTAACAAGGCGCTGTTGGACTTAGGGGCAAGTGTAAATTTGCTCCCTTACTCGGTTTACAAGCAGTTAGGAGTGGGTGAGTTGAAGCCCACAAAAGTCACTCTCCAACTAGCTGACAGGTTAGTTAAAGTTCCATTAGGAGAGATTGCAGATGTGCTAATTAAGGTCGGTGAATTTATTTTTCCAGTTGATTTTGTCGTCCTTGAAACTGCACCTGTAGAGAACCCAAGAGGGCAAATTCCTGTGATTTTGGGTAGACCCTTCCTAGCAACTTCGAATGCTTTGATCAACTGTCGTAGCGGTTTAATGAAACTCACATTTGGAAATATGACAGTTGATTTGAATATCTTCAACCTTGAAGGGCAAAAAAGTGAGCCATCAACTGAATTCTTTGAAGTAAATATGATTCAAAGTCGATCAAATGAATTCGAGGATGATCATATGGATTCAGACTTTGGGTGTACTCACCAAAGTTTTGACGAGCTATGTGAGGAAGAGATCAGGATGTTTGAAGAAATAAATCAACAGGTTAATCATGTGTCATCCCTGATTCAAGAAATGGCGGACGATCATATTGACAACGAGTCAATAAATTATAGTTATAAATACTGCGAACAAAGCTTTGAAAAGACCTTTGAGGATGAGCTTTTACTCCTGGATGAATTGGATGGACACACATTCCCCATAGGATTCTTTGATAAACGTTTTGAAGAGATATTTGACGATGAACTCAAATTCTTAGCTATTGATCAAGCTTGCTCACATGAAAGTGAAGATAATAAGATTGGGCTAGGAGTTAATGTTGCGGGAGTGAGTCCTCTTTCTAACTTGCTGAAAAGAAGAAAGCAGAAAAGGAAGAGGATAAAGAAAAAGAATATGATGATCAAGTTTAAAGGAGGTTGTGCTAAAATGATGAAGGGTTCTAATAGTCACGTCAACTCATTAAAAAGAACCCACCTCGAAAGTGGAAAGCGATCAAGGGGGAGGAACCGTCATAGCTTAAGGCAGGTGTGAGGGAAGATGTAACTTTATACATTTGTATACTAATTTTAATTTTATTTATTTATTTATTTTTCTTTTTTCTTTTTTTTTCTTTTGAGTCTGTGAGTCTGTATATTTCTCTTTTAGTCAATTGAGTCAATATAGTTTTGGTGCCTAAAGAGTTGTTTTATGTATCTTTTTCTCTAACCTTTGTGCCGAGTTTATTACAAGTAATACAGGATAAGCAAGGAGGCATCCACCACACACATGGAGAATTCTCGTGGATTCGACAACTTGATTTCCTAGTGCACTGTGAGTATTTTTAATTCTAGCATACTGTTTATATTTGTATATCTTTTGTATGCTTGGAATGTATGGTCATCATGATTGTGTGCACGTTTTGGATGTGTAAATTACATGCCATATTCTTTCTATCTCTGTATTCAAGTATGCATGAGGACATGGCACAGTTTAGGTGTGGGGGGGAGATTCATATTTCTTTTGTTTTAGGAGTCTTTTTTGTTTTGTTTTAGTTTTAGGGTTTTCACTTTATTTCTATTTTCACTTTAGAGTCTTTAAAAAAATGTGAAAAATTTGAAAATTTTCTGAAAATGAGTAGCTAGTATGTGAGTGATTTAGTATCCATGAGTGGATTTTAAGGGTAAGATCAAGATGAAATAATTATAAAATCTTAAAATAAAGATTAGAATCTAAAACGGACATACCATCTAAACTTAGTCTAAGTGATTATGTACCCAACAGCACTGACACTACTAGTTCATAGGCTTGGGATATTGATTGCAACTATTAAAAAAAAAAGACAAAAACAAAAAAAAATAATTATTAGTATTATATAATAAAATAAATATTAATAAGTCTTGTCTTATGGCCTCAGTTGCTTGAGTAATTAAGTCCGTAGGAGTATCTTTACACTTATTGCCCTAAGACCATCTGGTTTGGGAGCATTGACCCAAAGCTCGCTAT
Source organism: Agave tequilana (assembly GCA_038442645.1). Taxonomy (NCBI): domain Eukaryota; kingdom Viridiplantae; phylum Streptophyta; class Magnoliopsida; order Asparagales; family Asparagaceae; genus Agave; species Agave tequilana. The sequence goes on from JAVJIF010009411.1 coordinate 18,692, forward strand.
ATGGGTAGCTGAGAAAGCCTAAGAGGACAAGACACTATAAAAATATAATAATTTTGATTATCAATTAGCTAGGTACCTTGGCCTCAGGAAGCCTCGGTATCTACGCGAAAGATAGTTAAAAAGAAAAAAAGAAGAAGAAAAAAAAGAGAAAAAAATATGAAGTTGTAATTAAATATTCCCAAGCTTAAGAACTACATCACGATCACGGGGTATATAGGATCTGAAACTTAGGACAGGTGGTGTAAAGTTTGGATTTGAGACTTTATTTTATAGCCAATATAATTTCTTGAATTGAGGTTTTACTTGAAAATGAAACTCTTGGAAATTGATGATCTTACTAACTAGTTACCAAAAAAAAAAAAAAGAAAGAATTGTTTTCCTTTTCTTGATTTTCGGTTATCCTTATTTTTACTTTTATTTATTTCTTAATCTCTAACTTTCTTGGATTTTGTGGGTGTAATCCACTGAAAACTCTCACGAGACAAAACTCGTCCTCTAGGGTAACCTAGGGGTTTAACGGCTTGTTGCACATGCTAAGTGCAACCATGATTCCTACGAAAGTGAGTTAAGGCAGTTTAGTTTTTCTTTTTCTTTTTATTAGTTTGCTCGAGGACTAGCAAAAGATAGGTGTGGGAGTATTTGATCAGCATGATTTTATACTATTTTTATACTCCTAATTATCTATTATTTGTATATAAATAATGCTACTCGGGTATATTTGATTATATTTTGCAGGGAATAGGTAAAAGAAAAAAAAAGAGAAATCCGGATAATTCCAGCAATTAAATGCCACAAGTTGTAAAAGATTGGAGGATGCTTTTTGAGCATGCTACGGTATTTTAGCGATAACTTTTGCTACAGGACTCCGAATGAAATCATTCAAGATGCTATGGAAAGTAATTCGAATATCTACAACTTTCGTGTTGATAGCTTTCGCTGATTCCTCCATTTGGTGTCCTATATTCATCATTTAAAAACTCTACCTGAATTGGAAATGATTTATTATGTAATAGATGTATTTCAAGGGACCTTTCTGTAAAAAATTCCTTATTATATAAGGAATAGAGAGGGCTGTGGTTTGGGAGGCCGGCAGCTAGGGTTTTGAGATTTTTATTATTTTTTCTTGGCCAATTTTTCCTCTCAGCTGGACGTATATTTTCAGATCAAAATTTTGAGTCTTTCGGTTCTTCTTCTCTCTGCATAGAATTCTCTCCACGTTATTAGTTTTATTCTTGTTCCTGTTTTGTTGATTCATCAAATCCTTTCGTCTTTTCCTCTGCACCCCAGCCGACTTTCTTCATCAAAAGAAAAAAAAAAAGAAAACAAAGGCCGAAACAGAGAGTGGCAAGCTCCCTCTCTCTGTTCACAGATCACAGCAGCAAAGGCCCTTGGCGCCCCCATTTGAAGGGCTTGGTTCCCTCCTATTGGAGGGAAGAAATTTGAATCAAGGCCCGCAGGGGCCCTTGGATTGGAGCACAGAGGGGCTGGGTTCCCTCCCATTGGAGGGAACAAATTTGAACGCAAAGGAGGCCCTTGGCGCACTCCAATTTGAACAGGCGCCCCCCATCACAAGCCTGCAGGTGCAGGTGGCCGGCCACTGCAAGGTAAGTTTTTTTTTTAAAATTTTTTTATTTACTTATTTTTAGTTATAGTTTCATTAGTTTAATTAATTAGAGTTTCAATTAAGTGTTTAATTAAAGTTAGATGATTTTTAATTGATTTAATTAGTTTAGTTGATTATGAACTTGGACATGTGTAACTAAATTTCATCATGTACCTAGGGAGATGAACCTAGGCTAAATTCTTGTGAATCAAGTTAGTTCTCCTATCTAGGGATGTACACTCATCTATTGACCTACGACTTCTAGGGTGCTAATTTCTAAAACCACTAGATATTTGACAGGGTATGTGTTGAGAGTTAATGATCCATACTTAGAGTTGTAACGTTCCTTTTCATATTTCATTGAAGTTGTCAATTTATCTATCTTTGATGGATCATGTAATTGAACAATACCCTGTGCTTAGATCTAGTATTCAGAATTAATACCCCTGTTAGAAGTAGGAATTTGGTGATTTGTAACGATCTAGTAGATAGACCGAGCTTGACCACTTGAGGCTAGTTTAGGGGATTCAACCCTAGGTACATGACTCTTCTCTTTAACTGAGTTCACATCAACTTATCATTTTTCTCCACCAATTTGCTTCGTTCGTGTTAGGATTCTAGAAGCACCACCCCTGTGGACCGACCCTCAAGTGCTACAATCGAACGACCATGCGCTTGCGGTAATTTTAAAACGAGGAGACAGAATCTCCCCATCAGGTGTGAAGGTGATGTAGGGGCATTTTGAGAGGCGTAGAGGCAGTCTTCTTTATTTTCCTCTTGTGGCTCAGCTGGGATTTGGTTCACGAAGATCTCAGCATCGGCTAGAGCTTCTCTCAGAACTTCTCTTATTGACTTTGACAGTCTTAGGAGCTCGTAAAGGGTAATCCTGGCCGGGATGTTGGCCAGTTGAGCTAACACATCAAAGCGGTAAGATGCTAACGTTCCTTTTGCTTTGTCCTTCAGGAGAGTTTTAGAATACCAAAGCTCTTTCTGCTTCTCCACAGGTTGCTTTGCGGGGGGCTTGGTTGGCTCTACAGTAGGTCCAGGCGGATTCGCCACTATCCCGTCATACTTCTTTAAATACGACTGTCCTGAACGAGTTTCAGCCACAAGCGGTGCATTCTGCTCTGCGGCAAGGACGATCGTCTCCTCCTCTGAGTCGGTTAGTGAGGAAACATCAGTCTCTGCTTCCCAGGAGGAAGCACATAGCACATTGCAATGTAAAGCTTTTGCCTTGCCTTTGGACTTTCTGTTGGTAAAAGTAGTCCACTGTCAGCTTTCGACAAGGTCGGGATGAACCCACATGATTTCTCCCTGAGGTATAGGTACAGGTACGAGACCTTTCTCTTGCTGGTGATGCGGGTCTATATTGATTATCTTTAGTTCCCCTTTCGGGATGAGAACTACTCCGGCCGTGTTGGAGGCTGGTTTCTGAACTGAAGAAATGATGTCATGTTAGCCGTCACTTTTTTCTGTTCTGGACGGAGCTTGAGCACTTCCGCGTCAATCAGAGCTTGAAGAATATCTTTGAAGATATAACAGCTCTTGGTAGGGTGCCCCAACATCTTATGATACAGACAATAGTTGGGATTGTCAGTCTTGACGATCTCCTCGGGACGTTTAGCTTCAGGAAGTTTTGATCTGTTGCTCTTGTTGAGTAATTTGAACAACGAACCGACATGCTCATCCTTGAAGGAGTACTGCCTGTTGGTGCGCGACTGACTTGAAGAACTTCCCCCTCTGGTTAGCTGAGGTTTAACGGGGGATTTTGTCTCTGTCGCCAATGTATCCTTCTTCTTTGATTGAAAAGATATTTCTGGCGCGCGCCTTGTCTTCTTTTCGGGTCTGGGCTTGTTTTCTTCTGCCCTAACCCTGGCGACAATCTCTTCAGCCTGTTCACCTTGCTGGACCAATTGCTTCTAGGTGCGACTTTCAGCAATCCCTATCTGGGCTAGGAGCAAAGTTTGTACATTGTGGTGGCATGTTTCCACTAGGGTGGTCTGGGTCATACCGCTAGGACATCGGAGTGCAATATTCTAAAATCTTTTCACAAATGCTTTGACTGACTCTCCCTTTCATTGCTTCGTTGCCAGGAGAGTGGCCATTGTAATCTCTGAGTCGTCCTCAAAGAAGCGTGTAAGGAAGAGTTTCTCCACATCACCCCAGTTTTTGATGGAGCCTTCTGGGGAGTTTCATGAACCATTCAAAGGCAAGCCCTTTTAGAGTATCGATGAACAAACATGCCAAGATGGCATCATTATCTACTACATTCCCCATTTGAGACTTGAAGTAGTAGATGTGTTGGTTCGGTGACCCTTTGCCACCGAAAGCCTGTAGGGTCGGAGCTCTGAACTTTGAAGGGTACGGAACAAGGTCCCACTCGGCCGGATATGGCCGGACCACTCCTACTTCTTGGAGGCCTTTTCGGGTGGTAAAGGCTTTCAGACGCTGCTCCAATTGATTCATTCTTTTAGAATGAGTACCCCCATTCTCTGGATTGCCTTCCTCTTTAGATGAGGATTTAGACGACTCAGAATTAGATTGCCCTTTCCTCGATATGTACGGAAGATGAGCTTTTCCCTTCCTTCCGTTTGCCTTTAGACTTCTTAGAATAAGCTTTGTCCTCTGACTTCTTCTTGTCCTCGAGCAATTGTGCAAGCATCTGCTTGAGAGTATCGATAGATTCTTGTTCGGTGCGAATCATATCGAATTGTTCCCTCTAGATTTGGGCTTGCTGTTCTAAGCGCCTAGTCGTCTCCTCGGGAGTGTTTGTCATGTACACAAAGGCTTCTTCTCTATAGAAGAGTTCGAGGCCTGCGATTCTATAATGGTGGAGTGTGATTCACTTACTTAATACCCCAGGCTAGGGCACTATAGTCGACCGGGGCTACCGCACCAGTCCAAGTGCGAGTATGCCGGTACACTCCTTCTGGTTCCGTATCAGACTCGTTAGAGCTGACTGCCGGTTGTTTTTGCCTACTTTTGCTTACCATATTTGCAGTGACTTTAGGGTACTCCATATCAGAGAAGGTTTCTCTTCTGTGGGAACGACGCCTTTTGGATGATCGGGAGGTTGAGGTTAATCGTCTGAATACCAACCGCTTGCTTAGATGTGAGCTGTAGTGACATTCAGAGAGCATTACCGTGAGGAGCCATTTACAGCAACAAGATGGAGCACTCTGATTAGCGCTCCTTTTCTTTGTCAAATAATCTCTTAAATCTGTCGGAAGGGGATCAAAGAAATTAGCCTCAGATTTTCAAGGACTTTTCAACTCCTAAAAACCATCCTTGCATCACAAACCTGAGATGCCGGGTTCTGAGACGCAGAGTTCACGTTCTGTAAAACAGATGCGGCTCTCACGTTTTAGCTTTAAAACACAGGTTCACGCCTCTGCTGAGAAGAGACGCACGCCTCATACTGCTGATTATCGTATTTGGTTAGCGACAGTTAAGACACATGGACTTTCTCAATTTCGCGTTTGGTTGTAGAGACGCGGATCTCGTGTCTCTGAGGAGAGGCACAGACCTCACGCTGCTGAACGTCGCATTTGGAAAGTAAAGCTTCAGAAATGCACGCCTTGTAGGCATCGTGTTTAGGTCTCCAAATGCAAACTTCGCGCGTCTGATGTAGTTCAGGAGAGACGCGAGCTTGAGCCTCGCGTTTTGTATCTGTTGGACAGATTGCTGGACAGATAGCTGTTCCAGCTTCTTGTGTCTATAGTTGACACGCACGTCATCTTTGTCGACGTTCAGCGTTCCGGTTACGCCGTAGGGTTGTTGGGAACCCCTGGTAACAACTGAGGAAGAGGACGGGCGTGAGCAGGCTGAACGCCAACAACGTAGGCCTTGTGGGTCTCGTGGGAGACGTTGACGCAGGCCTTACGTGTGATACATCCGACCACGATGTTCTCTGCGTAGACCGCATTCAAGGAAGCCTTTGAAGGGACCTGAGAGCGGATCTCTGAGGAGACTTTGCGGTACTGTCGCACCCTAGGGCTCTTGGAGCCAGAAGAGAGGAACTCTTTATACTTTGCCTGGTCAAACTCCACGACAAGCGATTCGATCGTTTTTCCCATGTAGGTGACGTCACATTGCGCCACGAGTTGCTCATCAATAGAGAAAGTTGTCCCCAGCGGAGTCACTATCTTTTATTTGGTGGGAAAATTGAGGTTGTGTAAATTCTTTATTTGATTGTAAAGAAAGTTATAACGGATCAATAATCCGATTATAAGAGAGAGAAGATATCCAAGCCTAAATCTTTCCTTTGTTTAGTGTTGGGTTATTGATATAGCGATGGAAAGTGAATCTTATTTTTCGTTGACCGGGTGAACGCCACGATCTTTTGGGAATCTTCTATTTGGACGGTGGAAGAAGTAATATAGCTTCTGCCCAACAAAAATCTCAAAGAGCATTTAGGCAAGAGCAAACACGAACTCAGTAAGTTGTTAGAAGAGTTTACTCTTTTGTATTTCTCAGCTGGAGTTCTGGTCTTTCTAAGGCTTACAACCAAAGTTCTTCTGACCAAAACTTCCGACCCCTTTTCCATAGCAAACTGAGCTATTTATAGGGATTTCAGGGGTTAAACTGTCCCCTAAAAATACTCCATAATGGGGGTTAACTCTCTCATTATATGGGCAGTAATTAACCCAGTAATGAGGGCAGTTATAACCGAGACGCGGGCTTTGAGCCTCGCATTTTGTCATTGAAGTAACGCTTGAGAAACGCGAGAAATGTCACTTCATAGTGACAGGGGATTATCTTAGGCCATGAGATTTCTAGGAGAGGCATTGAAGTGGACAAAGCTAAAGTAGAAGTGATTACTAAGCTTCCAACACCCAAAAGCATCAATGATATTAGATCCTTTCTTGGGTATTCTGGGTTCTACCGACGATTCATTAAGGATTTTAGCAAAATCGCTGGACCCTTAACTAACCTGCTCGCTAAGGACGTACCTTTTGATTTTAACGATGAATGTTTCAAGTCATGGGGGAAGCTTAAGCAAGAACTTATTTCTGCGCCTATTATTTCTGCTCCTAACTGGGCCCAACCGTTCGAAATCATGTGCGATGCCTCTGATTTTGCTATTGGCGCTGTTCTAGGACAGCGCATCGACAATAGGCAGCACGTGATTTATTACTTGAGTAGGACCTTGAATAACGCCCAACAGAATTATACAACGACTGAGAAGGAATTCTTGGCCGTTGTCTTTGCGTTAGAGAAGTTTCGGCCCTACTTGTTAGGTTCGAAGACGGTGATTTTCACGGATCACTCGGCTCTGAAATACCTCATGACCAAGAAGGAAGCAAAAGGCCGATTGATTCGGTGGATTCTTTTGCTTCAAGAATTTGACTTGAAAATCTGGGATAAACGAGGTATAAAAAATGTGGTCGATGATCATCTCTCACGAATTCTGAACGCACCAATCATACAAGCTCCAATCAACGAGGATTTCCCAGACGAGCACATCCTGGCCATTCTTAAGGAACCCTAGTATGCGGACATTGTTAATTACCTGGCCACTGGATAATTATCCGCTGACTGAACAAAACAAGACCAATATCGCTTCTTTTCCCAAGTACGGTACTTCTAGGAAGAGCCGTATCTTTTTAAGTATTGTCCCGATCAGATTATTCGACAATGTATATTAGAGGAGGAACAGAGGAGTGTGCTCAGCTTTTGCCATGACCTTGCATGCGGAGGACACTTCGATCCCTATAAGACTGCAGAGAAGGTTCTACAAAGCGGGTTCTACTGGCCCACTTTGTTCAAAGACTCATACCATTTTTGTAAGTCATGTGCAAATTGTCAAAAGATCGAAAAATTTCTAGAAGAGACATGATGCCCCTGAACCCGATCCTTGAAGTTGAAATTTTTGATGTTTGGGTATCGACTTCATGGGGCCATTCCCTAATTCCTTCAGCAACCAGTTTATTTTGTTTGCTGTAGACTACGTCTCTAAATGGGTAGAAGTTGTGCCGTCCAAGACCAATGACAACAAAGTGGTTGTCAAATTTCTCAAAGAGAACATCTTCTCCCGATTTGACACCGCTAAAGCGATAATTAGTGATAATGGATGCATTTCTACAACAGAGTTTTTGAAGCTCTAATGCGAAAATATTCTATCACTCACAAGTTGTCTACTCCGTATCATCCCCAGACAAATGGGCAGGTCGAAGTTACCAATCGACAGATCAAACTCATCTTGAAAAAGACTGCCAGACAAAACCGAAAGGATTGGTCGGTCAAACTCAATGATGCATTGGGGGCTTACCGCACCGCTTTTAAGACAGTTCTGGGGATGTCCCCTTACAGAATCGTATTCGGGAAATCCTGTCATCTGCCAGTCGAGTTAGAACATCATGCCGTCTGGGTCATTAAGCAACTTAATTTTGATCTGATCAAGGCAAGTGAGCTAAGGAGACTGCAGATTTTAGAATTAGAGGAGATACAGAATGAAACCTATGAGAATGCTCGGATCACCAAAAGCAGGACTAAACTTTTTCATGACCAGATCATAACCGAGAAAAACTTTGCCCCGGGAGAAAAGGTCTTGTTGTACAACTCTAGGCTTCATATTTTTGCGGGAAAGCTGAAGAGTCGTTGGTCTGGACCGTTCATGGTGCGTACCGTTTTCCCACACGGTGCTATGACTATTGTAGACCCTAAGACCAACACGGAATTCAAAGTAAATGGGTAAAGACTGAAACCCTTTTTGACCACTGAGCCTACATCATAGGCTGATAATGTGCTGACTCTTTTTGCCCCATCATACACCTAACCACAGCCATTCACACCGCAATTAAAAAAAACAAAATAAAAAAATATAATACTACACTTATTGTTTATATGCTTACCCCTTCTTTTTGTTTTGCCATTTCTTTCGCCTATCGCACTTGGCCGGCCCGAGTCGACGAGGGCGATAACATCCTTTCTTCACCCTCTTTATTGCATTTGCATTTACATGTAATTCATTGAGGACATTGCATTAGATAGGTGTGCGGGGTGCTAACACTTTCACTTTTTCTTCTTTCCCAAAAAAAAAAAGCTCCTGAACGAAAATAAATTTTTATACTCTTTATAAAAAAACTAAAAGATTGTAAGAATTAACGGAACCTTATTAATGAATCTTTATTTTTGTCTAAATAAACAAGAAATATTGGTTTAACTAAGAGTTGGGAGGGATAAGGAAAATAACTCATATCTTTTTTTTAGCCTTAGAAGAATATGCATAAACTACACACATATGCTTGGGATTTAGAGATACAATTCTAAAAAAAAAAGCTGGATAATTGTGCCTCAAGAAGTATGATTACTCACGCCAAAAAAAATAAAGAAAAAATATATATATAAATAAGTAAATCTTGATTTCGTGGCCTACTCTACTTGCATATTTGACCTGAGGGGTATTTTTCCACCTGGTGCCCTGAAACCATCTGGTTTGGGAGTCATCAGTTTGATATGTGTTACATAAGTGAAGTAGAAAGCCTAATGAAATCAAGAATAATAAATAAATATTAATAAAATTAAATGATATTCAAAGTTGAGTTGAAAAATCCCAAGCACATCACACTTACACATTATGCATATCTATCTAAAGCAAAATAACAGAATGAGTTAGAAGTACAAAATCCTTTCTAAATTTAAAGAAAAACCATAGTTTCTTCTTTTATGAAGGCTAAAGTATAAGAGGAATTTTGAGGGTTAAACCTAATTCTTACATCATTCGATCATTTTTACTTAGATGATTGAAAGTTCTTTTTCATGACAGAGTTTTTTTGCTAACAACTAACTACTTTCTTTGCTTACTGGATTTTGTGGGTGCAATCTGCTGAAAACTCTCAGAAGACAACACTCCTCCTCTAGGGAAAACCTAGAGGTTTAAAGGCTTGTTGCACATGCTCAGTGTAATCGCGACACCTGCGAAAGTAGTGTAATAATTTTCTTATTTTTTGTTTTGCTCGGGACGAGCAAAAAGATAAGTGTAGGGGTGTGATTAGTCTCTAATTTTGCATAATTTTCATCACATTCTCATATTTATTTGGTATAAAATTCTGCTAATAAAGCTTTACTTGCTTGATCCTAGGTCCATGGTGTGCAAATGAAGAAGAAGACCCTAATCACCATTTAAGGGGTGATTAAAGGCCTACCAAATAGCCATTGACTTTAAGGAGGCGATTTTGTCAATCCAGGACATCATATCAGCAAACCAGTAGACCTACCTGATAGGGGACAAATTACGCGACGCGCTGCCCGAAGCCAGGCGTGCGCCGCCCTGGTAGGGCCGCGAAAACGCGGCCGAGGCCACGTTTCTGTGGCCCTATGGGCGCGCGCGCCTGCGCTTTGGGCCAGGGGTCATCCCCCTGGCCCCCTTTCCCCTGGTGCCTATAAATACCCCCTAGAGGCTTCAGTTGGGAGATATCCAGAGTTAGAGCATTGTTGTAATCTTGTTTTTAGGATTGTAGTTATTTTAGTTTATTTCCTCCTCTAGTTTTAGTTTTAGCCATTAGAGTAAAAGAGAGAGTGTGTAAAGGTTGTATTTGAAGGTGACAAGCTAATACTAGTAACTACTTCTCTTTCTTCTTTCCATTTAGTTGTGTTTTTCATTTGCTTTTACTTCTTTGTTATAGTGTAACTCATTTTCTCTTTACTTCTTTCTTTGTTGTTTCTTGTTGTAGTGTAATTCCCTTCCTCTCTACTTCTTTTCCTTTGTTGTTTCTTTTACTTTTTATGTCTAACTAACTTTTCATTTGCACGGCTAACTAACTACTAACCCACTAATCTCTAACAACTTGCTTGATAAACCCAAATGAGTCAATATTGTTAACTAAGCCTTGTGCAAACAAGAGCTATGATATCTTAAGACGAGGGTTCTAACTCTAACTTACATTCAAGTATTCACTTTCTTATATTTCATACTTAATGGGTTTTTAAAGATATATGAATTGCATGCTTTACTTGTTTTTGTAAGTTAGAGATTTTCTTTTAACTTTGTCGATACCATTAGTGCACTTGTGTCTTTCCCTATTCTCACCTTCAATTGGATCTTGATAAGAGAATGTCCAAGTATTTACCGTGTAAAGCTAAGTTAAAGGAAGGACCTTCACTCGATTTCCACGTGAATGGTTCCTATGCATAAGGGTTATGCTTGCCTATGATCCATCGTGAGGCTATATCATCAAGAAGTTAGGGATTAGTGGGAGCAATTAGAAGAAAGTTAGCCATGCGCTTTTACCATTAAGAAAAATCCAACTTTACAAACCACCAAATCATTTTCAAACAATTCTTGAAACCAACTTATTTTCATTTTCCAATTTTTTATTTAAGACAAAGAAACTTTCTCTTTTCTTGAACAAAGAAGTCGCATCAAGCTTCCATCAATCTCCCTCCTTGTGGATACGACCCGTATAGCCACTTCGCTACTACAGAAGAATCGCAAAAGCAGTAACATCAACCCACACTCTTTTTACTTATTCTTGTACTTGCTTTTGGCCGATCAGCGGGCTTCGGTTCTGCGTTTGGGTATTGCATGGAGTCTGAGACGAAGTTCCAAGCTCTGCGTCTTGGCCATTGCAGTGAGGTAGAGACGCGGATTTCGACCCTTATGTCCTGGTACTACAGTGGTACTGAGAGGCAGCTTTCGAGCTCTGCGTCTTGGTTATTATAGTAACATTAAGATGCGAGTTTCAACCTTCACGTTTTGGTGCGGCGCTAGTGGCTATGTTGCCTTGCTCTGGAGTTTGGACTCCGCTTTTTGATGACTTGACCCCAGTAATTTTTGGACAGTCTACAAGCATCCGGGAGAATCTACAAGCTCCAAGCTCCGAAACCTGGACATGAGGATTCATGGGAGTCAGAACTCCACGGCGAGTGGTGATGCTAATGCCAAATGGCGTGCATAGATAAACACACGTGTATCGATAAATCCGAATTATAAATATGCATTGAAAATCGTGTCATGACCACAAGCATACAGGAGCAAGTAGATATATAGCAAGTGATATCAAGCAGGGAATACTCATGGTATGATCAGATAAGAGCAAGAGACTAGTGGAGTAGAACACAAGAGGTAAGGCAAGATGTAAGTAGCTATAATGTCGTAATAATCATAAAATCGAAAATCTGAAGTAAAACCAGATGTAAGCAAACTCGGCAAAGTATACAATGGATACATAGTTGGCATCTTTTATTATTATTATTACTCACCTTACCCAGATGTCTAGATATATGAACTAGCGTCCAAGTACACATATATCCACATCTGAGTAAAGCAAGGTTGTTATTGAAAATCAATTAGGTTATCAATGAGCAATGTTTACAGTGGGTCCCGTGCATACCCGGGACCACGGCCCAGGATGTTCCGTGGCTGGAGAACGGAACCTACCGCAAGGTGATCAGGAGGGTCTTATAGGATGCCCTTTTTAAGATGGTACCAGGAAGGAGGGAGCCAGTACCCCTTCGGTCGCCTGGAGGCCTTCAGATCAGACCGGAAGTTTTAGTTGCATAACATACCTAATACCACTGTAAACACGAATATGTATTGATATCCGCAAGTTTCCCCCGACCCGATGTAAGTTGTCCCATTTTATGGTTTATTAGATAATTATTAGATTTCGGGAATGAGCAGGAACAAGCCAGGAATATCAGGAATACAGGTGTATCAGGAGTACAGTTTGTACTATAAAATATCAAGATGTAATCAAGATGTCAGGTCATCATTCCCGTTATCATGATAATTATAAGAGTCAAGTATATCATACCGGCTGTCAGCTGATAGCATGACCTGATGGTGATATTAAGCAGGTGACAAGCCATGTCATAACAAGAAGCAATTGTCAAGTAGTACCATGTCGGGTGTCAGGTGATAACACATCAGTTGTCAAGTGATACAGACAGGTATCAGATATTAGCATGTAGATGGTTGTTATCAAGCAAGAGCATGTCAAGTGTTAACACATCAAGCATGTACATAGCAAGTGATAGAGTAATAGCTGAGCACAATCAAGCAGAGCTGAGCAATCAGTGTTTAACACTAGAGCGCCTGACGAGGTTACCAGGACGACTCGACTTAAAGTGCGAGTAGAAAATCTGGCAGCATCTCGCCTAGACGAATCTAGTGATAAAGCACTAAGCGCTATGCATGCCTACCAGGCGAATCTGAAAGACCTGACGGTCTGAGCGCACTTCTCCTTCGAGGTAATGGGCGAGAGCCTGAAGGCTAAAGTATACTCGGGGTTTAAACGTACTCTCAGTAGCTACCATGAAACCCATAAGGATACAGGCCTAGAACCATTAGGTAGCTAGCCTGGGAGTGGGCAGAAACCCAAAGTCGGTACGAGAGTACCTACACAGATGTTAGTACCACACGAGCATCCATAAAAGCGTGATAATGTCTAAATTACCGTAGAGTAGAGAAGCCCGGAGGCTGATAGGGCCCGGACGCCAAGTAGAAAGCCCGAAAGCTGATAGGGCCCGGAGGCCAAGTAGGAAGCCCGGAGGCTAATGACCATGAAGGGTCGGCCACGCATGGTATAAAGCAATAAAAAGTACATCACATGCATGTTATATGTGCAAGAAGTAAACTACCCTAATACAACATTCGTCACAAGCATATACAAGTACAATCACGGGCATTTGACCACACACAAATATGGGGCATAGCGTAATACAAAATACATAAAAATACATGTCGACCCGACGAAGCGGGGAAAACTAAATGGAGGCGAGGACACTCGCCTAAATCCTCAGAAAAGCCGAAAACTCCAAAATCCCTAGAATTTGCGCACGCGCCATAAAATATAATTAAATATATATAATTGTGTAGAGAGAGGAAGAGAAGACGAGAGGGAAGAGATAGGAGTGAGTGTTAGAGAGAGAAAGAAATCTAGGGAGAGAAAGAAAGGAAGCGAGAGAGGGAAAGAAAGAAATCTAGAGAGAAGGACTAGAGAGAATTTAGAGAGAGAGGAGGAGGAGTATAGAGATAGCTAGAGAGAAAAGGGGGAGAGCTAGAGAGAGAAAGTGAAGGAGAGAGAAAGAGAGAGGGGGAGAGGAAGGGGTTGGCCGGCCTCTAGTGGCTGCCGGCGGCGGCCCTGGCCGCTGATGATCCTAACAGAGAGAAGAGAGGGAGAGGGAGAAAGAGTGAGGGATTTAGAGAGAGAAAGCGATGATAGAGAGAATCGGGGAGAGGAGAGGGAGATATCGTTAGAGAGAGTATGAGGAAGAAGAGGGGGAGAGGGCTGGCCGGCCCTTTCTGGCCAGGGGTGGCCGGCGGCGTGGCCAACAGGTGAGAGGGAGAGAGAGAAAGTAGAGGAAGATAGAGAGAGAGAGAGAGAGAGAGAGAGAGAGAGTGTGTGTGTGTGTGTGTGTGTGTGTGTGTGTGTGTGTGTTTGTGTGAGAAATGAGAGAAGGGAGGGGGCTGTCGCCCCCTCCTCTGCCCACGCACAGGGGGCCAGGAGGCCCGCTGGCCACGAACAGCCCCCGACGACACGCCGGCGGTGCTCAGCCCCCCAGGGGACGCCGGATCTAAGAGGGGGAGAGAGAGAGAGGTAAAGTGAGAGAAAGAGTGAAATTAGTGAGAAAGATATGGTGATTTTGGGAGAGTGGGTGAGGAATTAGAGAGAGAGATTTGTGAAGAGAGAGAGAGAATTTAAGAGGAGAAGGAGGGGGTGGTCGTCGGGCGCCAGGGGAGGAAGGAAGGAAGGAGAAGGAAAAGAAAAGGGAAGAAGGAAAAAGAAGAGAAGGAAAGGAAAAAAGAAAAGAAAAGAAAAGAAAAAAGGAGGAAGGAAATTGATGGGAGGGGAGGTGATGGATGGGAGAGAGGTTTAATGAAGGGGAGGTGAGGTGGCGGTTGGTGGAGTCGGTGGGAAAAGAAAAAGAAAAAGAAAAAGAAAGAAAGAAAGAAAGAAAAGAAAGATCCAAAAATATAATATTAAAATAAGGTCAGGAAATATCGACTGTTCCAAAAAATCCCCAAAAATACCCAGAGGTACAAAACATCATTCTGAGGAATAATACTAAATCAGTTTTCAGAAATAAAATCCCATTTTAAAATTAAAAATCCTAAAGTCAACCGTCGATACCTGTTTACACCGGATCAGCCGGATTTTGAAAAATTCTGAAAAATCTCAAAAATGCATTAAAAAAGAAAATACGATTCTAAGGAGAAATGTGAAAACAAAATTTAAAAATTCAATTCTAATTATAAACTAAAGTTCTTGGAATCAACCAGCAATACTGGCCGATAATTTTGATAAATTCAGAAAATTCTCAGAAAAAGTATTTAAATAGAAAATGTGATTTTAAGAAATAATGTGAAGTTATTTCTTAAAATTAAACTCCATTTGTAAATTAAAAATCTGAGAATCAGTCAGCGGTGGTGGTCGACACCGATTTGAAGATTTTCAATTTAATTCAGAAAAATCCCAGAAAAATTATAGAAAATTTAGAATATTGGAAAACGATGTTTGAAACTAAAATCGGTCAAATCTGAATACCAAAGAGACCAAATCGAGCAATACCCTAGGATCGGGTCCCCGGTTCAGACTATGGCTGACTCCGAGTCCACGAATTCGGATCCAAGGCAAAACAATCATGTAAATAATTCATAATATAAAATAATTACAGAAAGTAAAATAGAAAATATGATCAAAAAATCTGAACACACAACTAAGTACATATTCCGGGAGCGGGGTGTTACACTTTGATTTCAAAAGAATTAGAATTTATTTCAAAAGAAAAAAACTTCTTTGAAAAATGATATTGATGCTTAGGTTTGTCATGTTTCCATATCTTCTTCTTCTATTGATAAACATGCCGGTTACTCCACATCTTCTTCAATTATTGAAAGTGATATATGTGCTTTGAAGAAGAGTGTATATTGTCTGGGCTCCACTTTAAGCCAATGTGCTATGAATCACAAGAAATTGAAATCCATGTTTCGAAAGAAACAAGCTTCACATATTCATGCACAACAATCATGGCACACACATGCTCATCATGCACACACATATGATTCTATGTTTGCTCATGTGTACAAATGTACACATTGTGGCCGCAAAGGTCATCTTACAAGATTTTGCTATGATAGAGTAAATTCTATAAATTTTACAAATAATAATGTTTGGGTTCCTTATGATGCTAACCCCCGTAGACCCAAAAAGAAATGGGTACCAAAATTCCCACCTCTTGTGTTTGATGTAGGTGTGGGCTCTCACACGACGTGAGAGGTATGATGCCTTGATGGTGCATGCGTTTGAGCTTGATGGATAATACATTGGATGCATCACCTCTAAGGATGTTTGGTGGAGAGGATCATCATGGTTTGGAGACCTAGAGATTAGCCCCATTAGTTTTGGTAACTATCTCTAACTCCTTATTTTGCTTACATGCTCACATTGATTAACTTTTAGCATGTTTTGATTTTCCATGTTCATTATGTTAAATGCAATGTTTATTAGACTTGTGATATATATATATATATATATATATATATATATTATATATATATATATATATATATATATATATATATATATATATATATATATATATATAGTATTTGAAATACACCCATGTTTATATGAACTATTATTTTTTTGTTCTCACTATAGTTTAACTGTTATGTATATCCTAACTCTAAAGCACGTGCATTTACCCTAATGATCATGTTTGTTGATATTTTTTTTGCACTTCATTTTTTTTGATTACTTGTTTAGATGATGTTATCGTTAAAACTTGTGTTTATACTGTACAAGTAGTAAGCTACACTTGATTATTATATGTTTGTGTTTCATTACTCATTTGTACTTATTACATGTACATGTATAACCTAATTTTGATGATTCTTGTATCTTAACTTGTATTCCCTATTTTTGTAAATGTTTTTATAAAAATGTGGTTATCTTCATGTATATGTTAATTTTGTCTAAAACTATTAGATATACATGTCTATCCTAGAGTCACTTGCCTTTCATGCAAAATTTTTGGACTCGTTTATGTTTGTGATATGTATGTATACTTTTAGTTTTAACAAAACATATATATACCTTGAGGCGTATTTACTTTTGATGATTTCTTTCTTTTGATAGAAGGAATTTTATTGAACTTCATTGCCTATCACCATGATTATACTTATTACATGATTTTTACACTCTATGTTTGGTGTTTACTCATGACTTTATTTTCATGAGTTTTATATGTGCTTTATAAATCTTGAGTGTCAATTATTGTGTGATTTTCATATTCTCATAGATATATTCATATTTTATTTGAAGGATTTCGTATTAGTTTTCAAAATTATCTTTAAAACTAGTCCTTATTCTTCAATTGGTAGAGTTTTCAAACTATGATAAAATATTTTCAAATCATAATTTTTGAAAACCCTACCATCTAAGGGCGGATGGTTGGGCAACCATACCTTATATGCCTTAATGACTATCTTTTATCATGTGCATGAATATCGTGGTAGATATGAGTTATACACATGATCTTCATGTTATTTTATTTTGTATACTCATATGTGTTTCTTATATATGTATGCTTCAAATTTCAATTAATATCAATTTCAATTGGTATTTTCAATTTCATACATACATATATATATTTGATTGTGCTTGTTTTACAATATCTTTATATTCTTAAAGCACAAATTATATTTATGTTAAACTTAATTTTATTCCAAATGTTAATTGGTATTTATTTGATATCAAAATATACTTCATGTTTCACCTTCAATTGGTATCAAAATCTACTATTGGTATTTTAAAAATTGTTTTTACAAGTGGTACCAATTTTGTTTTTGTCAACTACAATTTGATTTCATTGGTATCATAATTCATTTTGTTGACTTCAAGAAATTCCAAAATTTTGTTTTAAAAGTAGCTTCAAAATTTGTTGATATGTTTTGCCTATATGTAAGGGGAGCTTATCATCTCCTTTATATATAGATTCATACTGAGTGTACTTTTCATATTGAAGAGCTTGACCTCTCTTTGTTATGTAGTATACGTGTATAGGGGGAGCTTAACAACTTCGTTTATACATTATATATTATGCTTTACGTGAGTTAGGGTCTAGTCATCCCTTCTCCATGTAATGCATGTATGCAGGGGAAGCTACCTTAACGTCTTTCCTCTTCATGAATGTATATCGCATATACATCTTTATTGTTTGTTTGTCTTCACCCCTTTGTTGATGAATTGACGAAAAGGGGGAGAAGAATTTAGAGAGTTTATATATGCATATTTATATTGTTGTTTATGCATATATATTTTTGTTTACTTTATGCATTTCATTGAATATCTATTTATTTATTTGTTATGCATGAGTTAAGGGGGAGCTTCTATGAACTTTAACTTTAATCCATGCATATATAACTCCATGAGTTTTATCATCATGAAAAAGGGGGAGATTGTTGGCCCAAAGGGCCATTGCTCTAGTTTTGATGATGATTAACTCATGCAGTTATAGTACTAATTATCTTGTGGTTATATAGTTTCAGATTTACGATCAAGAAATTAGTAGGTGCTTAGCTTCAACAAAGGAGTTTTTAGGAGCTAACACATATAGATTCAAGAGCTCGTGTGTCAAGATCGCACCTAGCACTCGGTTGGAGTCAAGCTCTTTTAATCACGTTTGGATCGAGTCGACTTGGAGAAAGAGTTATACAAGAAGACATCAGTTTGTGTTTAGATCTTGTGTAAAGATAGACTAGTGTTGATATGCTCAAGTTCATATACACACAAAAGTTCAATATGTTCGGTATTCGGTTTAACCGGTTTTTGGATTTCAAATTCACATATATATGATTTTCATGAATAGATAGAATCAAAACAAAGTTTACATGGTTTAATGTATATTAGATTTCATCTATATACTGAAAATCACCTAGAGGGGGGTGAATAGGTGATGGCTATACTTAATGACAAATAATGCAGAATTAAAAATAAATTAGCAATAAACAATAACAATTAGATAGATTTTGCAAAAGAGTAAGCAATATAAGTGTAAGTAAAGAGAGAAAGTAGAGTTTAGAGAGATAGTAGACAATCACAAACATAATGATATGTTTCAATGTTCGAGCCACTGCTCTACGTCCCCGCCTTCAACACGATGAAGGATTTCCACTATGAGCGATCCTACCAGATCGTCAATCGGTTACAAGTTCTCACTCTTCGGACACACTTGTCCTCTCTCACGGTGTCGCAACACCAACTTGGAGCTCACTAGCTCGCTCGAGGCCGCAACCTCTACACCTTTTTAATTGAAAAAAAGGGTAATCAACACTTGACCATAAAGATAGCTCATATGCACAAACCTACAACTAAGATGAGGAGGTGAAACACTTGGGATTGTGTAGTGCAAATAGTGAGTAGAGAAGTAGAGGGAAGGCTCAAGCTAAAACACCAAAGTTTGAAAAAGTTGGCTCAAGAAAAAATCTTTTGCAAAGAGGCTAAACTATGGAAAACTTAATATAAGGCTTGTAAATCTTGTTATTAAGTTGTTTCACACTCTCACTATTTATAGAGGATGAAAACTAGGTTAGAAAATGCAATAGATCCGTTGGGAGAAGACCCAACAAAAGACAAAACTGAATCTAGCCGTTGGGAGCCAAGTCAGCAGAATTTTCTTTTGATAGACAACGGTCGGATTTCCGACTGTTGGGAAAGCGGTCGACCGGATGGTCGACCGTGGTTCCCAAACAGAGAGTAAAAACTCTCTGTCGGTCGACCGGGCCGATCGACCAGAACAAACAGAGAGCACTGCCCTTGCTTCTGGTCGATCGGGACGGTCGACCGAAGTACACGGCTGCACTTGGTGCATGTCGGCCGATCGCCCGGTTGACCACAGAGCAGTTTTGCTCTATCAGCGGCCGACCATGGGTCGACCGGAGAGGGCCAAAAACTATTCTTAGAAATCTTTTTGAAGTCTATATTTTTCTATAAATTTTTTTTGATAGGTAAATACAAAATAGAGTTCTAGGGATTTGAAGAGCTAGAGTTTTATCATAGATCAACACCAAATAGATTAGAACTATATTTTGATAAAAATTCTTTTCTAAAATAAAAATCAGTTTTTCCAAAACTTGTTTTTTTTGAAACTTGGTTTTCTGAAACTCGATAAGGAAAACGGTAAGAAACATGATAACAAATTTTTTCTTGAAAACACAAGGAAATATGAAATGTGTGTGTGTGACAATCCCAAAAGTTATCAACCTCTATCATCTCGGTTTTAACAAATGACTATAAATCCTATCTAAAATAGAAAAAGTAAAGATATAAATCTTTAAATAGTCTTCTCGATATTGCTTAATCCTTGAGCTCTTCTAGTGTGCTAGACTCTGGGATCTAAATCTTCTTGGCTTCCAAATGTGTGAGTATTGTGATGGAGCCGAAACGCAACATATGATTTTACCTGAAACTTAATTAAACAATTTTGTTAGTACCTAACTACATATGGTTTGTTATCATCAAAACTAGGGCTAATGGCCTTTGGGTCAACAATCTCCCTTTTTTGATGATGACAAAACATATGGAGTTATTACAAATATTTTAGGTAGAGACTTCAAGTGAAACTCCCCCTTAACACGTGCATATATAAGAATATGATATAAGAGAGCTAAATGCATAACAAAAGCATATATAAAGAATATAATAGTTAGAATCATATGCCAACCATTTATGCATAATAAAGATACAGAGATATGAAAGGTATGCACAAATGGTTACCTCCATCCATCCAATGATACCTCCAGCCTCCAAAATAAGTGGTAGATGGTTGGATCAACAATAAGCAATAAACAATACACAAACAACCACATGTACCACATAGAGACAATAAGGATAACTGCCATATCAGAAATAAATATGTCCATACAACATAGAGGTTCATGCCAACCTCAAAAACCAAATACATATCACACAAAGCATATGTCCATAAAACAAAATACATATCCAAAGGCAAATACAGAAAATAAAACATAAAAACTAACTCCCCATATAACTCCATCAAATAACTCTCCCCCTTTTTGTCATCAACAAAAGGGGTCAACCCTCCTGAAAATCAGGGTCTTCTGGGAAAGCTGGTGCCTCAGGAACAACAGGAGGAGCAACCCATGCGTCGAAAGGAGGACCCGTGTGCGGAAGTGGCTGTGAGCGACCACTCGGAAGAGGAGCCGGCCAAGTGTACCTATCGTAGATGTCATGGACGCATGTCTGCATATAGCGAATGGAATCACAAATGTGGTTGAGATCATTGTGTTGGCCCAAAGGCCCATTACTCTAGTTTTGATGATGATCAACTCATGTAGTTATTGTACTAATGATCTTGTGTTTAAATAGTGACAGATTCATGATCAAGATCTTAGTAGGCGTGTAGCTTCAACAAAGGATTTAAAGTCAAGTTTTGGAGCTAGCACGGTTTGATTCACGAGCCTATGCATCAAGACCATATCAAGTACTCAAGAGGAGTCGAGCTCGTTGGATCGTGTTTGGACCAAGTCAAGAAGATGAGAAGACTTCAAGTGAAGACGTCATGAAGACTTGTGTCTAGGTTTGTTTTTTATAAGATTTTGTTTTAGATTAAAATGTAAAGGATAGAATAGTTGGTGGATTGCTCAAGTATATCATATACACACACACTCTTGATTTAGATGAGTTGTCATAAAAGAATTTTTATTTTGAAAAAATACAAAAGAGTTTTCTTTTTGAAAAATACCGGTTTGGTTTTTGGTATTCAAAGTTACATGTATTGAACTAAAACCAAATTTAGAGCTTAATGTCAAAACATTGATATTTCACCATATATGTGTAGTGGATCATATCCATACACACTATGCTTTAAAAGAGTTTAAATATCTTGTTTTTGTATTTGGAGAAGTTTGGAAAAATAAGTTTTGGAAAAACAAATTTTGGAAAAATACAGTTTCCGTTTTTAGCCAAAATTTCCAAGTTACAAAAATAGTTCAAATTATTTGTAACATGTCTTGATTTTGTTCAAGCATGTTTGTTTTTCAAAGTATAATGTTAAAACTATTTTTATAGATTTTTCATGATTTTATGGGATTTTATTGAGTCAAAAATAACCAAGTTTTTAATCCCAGAATTCCTGTCTTGGCTTCAGCCGGTCGACCGGGCCGGTCGACCGACGTGCACAGAACGTGCACGCCAGGATTGCTGGAGGGCCGGTCGACCGACTCGGTCGACCGTAGAGAGCTTCTGCTCTCTGGAAAGCCCCGGTCGACCGGGCCGGTCGACTGGCAGAGAGCTCTGCTCTCTGTTCCAGTTCCACGGTCGACCAGCCGGTCGACCGATGGCACAACGGTCAGAAATCTGACCGTTGGCCGGTCGACCGGGCGGTCGACCGATAGGCCAATCTGGCTCCCAACGGCTAGTTTTTCTAGCCCTATAAATTGGGGCTTTTGGGGGCTATTTTCTATAAGATTTTTAAGTGGTTTTTGAGCTAGTTTTTCCAACTCCATTTAGAGGTTTTCTCATTTGTTTAGAGAGCAAATATTTCCAATCAAAAGGGGAGTTTTATCAAGAGTGTTTTAAAAGTGATTTTCTTGAGTTTTCCTCCACCATTTCAATCCTTATTTTCTCACACAACACTTGAGCCATCCATTTCTATATCTACCTATAGGGATTTGTTGTGAGAGGATTTTAGGTGATCAAAGTGTTGTGATCACCAAAGTTCCATCTTTGCTTTGAGGAGGCGGACAAGTGTGTTCGCGGTGTTTCGAGTTCGTGTGTGAACTCCGTGTTTGAGGTGCGGCCTCGGCGAACTAGTGGGCTTGCGGTGTGTACGGGACTAGAGAGTCCAAGAAGTTCAAGTGTGAACTCGCCTTGTAGGTGTTGCGGCACCGAGTGATCCGATGGGATCGATTATAGTGGAAATCCTTCATAGTGTTGAAGGCGGGGATGTAGAGCAAGTGTGCTCGAACCTCGAAACAAATATCCCGTGTTGCGATTGCTCTCTCTATCTCTTGTCTTTATATCTTGCATGATTATTGTGGTTAACTTTATGTGCTTGATATACATTGTGTGCTTTATTGTTATATGCTTGGGGATTGTTTGCTAACACTATTTTTCAACCAAGAGAGCCAACGCGGCACCTCAACTCTTATTTAGAGGAATCTTGAGGAGTTAGTCCAGAGCCCTTCACGGGGAATTCGGCTACACTCTTGTTAAACTTGGTGTTTAGTTTAATAAGTTTTTAATTCCGCATTTAGTGACCATTAGATTAGCCATCACCTATTCACCTCCCCTCTAGGTGATTTACAATTGGTATCAGAGCCAAGTGCTCTTGATTTGGGTCTTACAACCTAGAGTTAAAGATCCTCATTTTTAGGCTAATCACAATATTTGTACACACACCATGGACTTCATGACACCTCCCACCTTTGACATCCTTAACATCCAAACTTGGAAGGTTAAGATGTCTTTGTACCTCAAAGGCCTAGGTATTCATGTTTATTTTGCCACTACTAGAGATTCATATTGTTTAAATGACAAAAATATTGAGGCTAATGCAAAGGCCATTCATGCTTTGAAAAGTACCCTAAATGGTGAATATTTATCTAGGGTTTCTAACATTGATCCGGCTTTTGTAGTATGGAACACAATTCTCTCCCTTGGCGAAAAAGAACAATATTATGCGGGGAGCGACTCGGATGTTGGAAGTGACGCTTCCAACGTGTGCTACATGGTCCAAGGGGATAACCCCCTTGTGGTAACTACCGAATCCAAGGTAGAAGAGGATGTTGATATGTCCTATGATGAGCTTACATCTTTTTATCAACAACTTCTTGAAAAATATGAATTGCTTAAGAAATATAACAAGAAAATGAAAAATAAATTTGATTGTTTGTTAAAAGAAAAAGATTCTTTACAAGCTAAATTTGAAAATATTTCAAAAGAAATTGAATCTTTGAAAAATGAAAATGTTTCCTTACTTTCCAAATTGAATGATTTGTGTGAAGGAAATAATGCTTTGAAAAATAAAATCATTTGGTGGAAAATCAAAAGAAGTTGCTTTGCATGAAAACACTTCTTTAAAAAAAAAAATTGTTGAAAAAGAAAAGGTAAATGTTTCTAAAAAGAAAAAGATTGTTGATCATGCTTTACATGCTAATATTGATAAAATGAGGTCAAATTTTGAAAAATAGAATTGATTGTTTAAGCTCAACTTTGAGCAATTGTGCATTTAAGCATAAGAGATTGGAGTCCTTATTTTCAAAGAAACAAACTCCACATATTCATGCACATCACCCTCATCATGCATATGCACACTTTGTACGCCACGATCACCCTCACACTCATGTGCATAGTAGAGTGTACAAATGTACACATTGTGGCCGCAAAGGCCATTTAGCAAAGTTTTATTTTGATAAGATGCATCATATTAATTTTGCTAAGAAAAATGTTTGGTATCCTTACAAAGCTAACCCTTAAGGACCCAAAAGAAAATGGGTACCAAAATCTCCACCTTTTGTATTTGATGTAGGTGCGGGCTCTCACAAAACGTGAGAGGGATGGTGCCTTGATGGTGGATGCACATGGACATGATGGACACATATTTGATGCACCGCTATCAAGGAAGTTTGGTGGGACAACCACCATGTTTTGGAGATTTGGAGTATAGTTCTTTGGTTTGGTAACTATCTCTAAACTCCTAGTTTATTTATATGCTTGTTCATATATGATATTTTTAGCATGTTCATTTTATGCTTCATGTGGTAAATACTTGTTTAAATGTAGTTTTTATCAAAACATGGATTTATACATGTACAAGTAGTGAGCAACAAATTGATTCATATATGTTTGCACTTCATTGTTCATTTGTACTCACTATATGCACATATATAGTCTAGTTTTGATGATTTCCTCATTTACACTTGTTTTTGCCAATTTTCATGTTTTTCTTCATGTATATGTATTTTATATTCAAATCTAATAAATATACATGTATACCCCATGAGTCATTTGCCTTCATGCAATTTACATTATGGACTCTTTTATGTTTGGGATATATATGCATATTGTTAGGATTGGATAAATCATACATATACCTAAAAGTTTATTTTTAAGATGAAAAATGAATTTTTATGATTTTCATCTTTATATGAAAAATAAACTTTCATGATTTGTTTGATAAAATTCATGTTTGTTTTGAGCATTATTGATTATTTTCATGAAAATGCTACTTACATGATTTTTGTACATTCACACTTTATTTGTTTTGTCATGACCTTGTTTCATGAACATCTTTATGAGCTTTATCGATTTCGAGTGTCAATTCTTGTGTATTTAGTATGTTTCATGATATACATGTGATTTGGTTTCATGTTTTGAAGGATCTTTAACTAGTTTTTTTTCAAATTCTTTTAACTAGTTATGTATTCTTCATTTGGTAGTGTTTTCAATACTAAAAATACTTTTCAAACCCTATTTTTGAAAACCCTACCAACACCGTCATGGGTGGATGGATGGACGATTATGCCTTGTAAGCTTAATTGAAAAATCATTTGTCTTGAGCATATAATGGGTGGTAGGTTATGAGTTATATACTTGATCTCAATTGGTATTTTCATTTTGTATATACTCATATTTTGTTTCCTATATATGCATGCTTCATTACAAATAATATCAATTTCTATTGGTATTTTCATTTTCATACATATATATGATTTATTTGTGCTTGATTAAAATCGATTTATATATTTAAAGCACAAAATATGTTTATGCTAAGCTTGATTCAAATCCTTATTTTCAATTGGTATCTCAATTGATTGTTTTAATAAGCTTATGCATTATTTTTAAAATGATATTTTTATTGATATCAAAAATATGCAATAATTTTCAATTGGTATCAATATGATTCTATTTTTGATTAAAATTCAAAATTTGTAATGTTTATTTATAATTGGTATAGGTATCTTAAAATTTGACTACAATTGGTATCTTAAAAATTTTGTTTATATGTTAAAATTTGATTTTCTAAGAATTCTCAAAATTGTTTTATTGAGAAAAACTCAAAATTTTTTTTAATGAACAAATAAAAATGTTTTGATTTATATTGTCTATATGCAAGGGGAGCTTAACATCTCTTCTACATATATATTCATGTTGAGTGTATCTTATATTGAGGAGCTTGACAACTCTTCTTTACGATACACATGTGTAGGGGAGCTTCACATCTTCTCTTATGCATTGCATATTATGTGTTATGTGAATTAGGGCTTGTCATCCCTTCTTCATGTAATGCATATATGTAGGGAAGTTAACTTTGCGTCCTCCTCTTCATGAATGTATATCGCATATATCCTTTATTGATTGATTTGAGTTTACCCCTTTATTGATTCCTTGTTTCGAACAAAAAGGGGAGAAGAATTTTGTTTTTACTTTAACCCCTTTGTTGATGATTCACAAAAAGGAGGAGAAGTATTTGGTATATATATGCGCATGTTTTCCTTACTTTATTCATAAAGGGGGAGAAGGATTTATGTTTATGCATATATGTTTTGTTTTGCAAATAGGAGAAAAGATTTTGATAAGTTTTATGCTTGATTGACATGTTTATCTCCTTGAATTTGCATACATGTTTATGTGCTTCATTGCATATTTATTTGTTTATTGTTATGCATGAGTTAAGGGGGAGCTTCTTTGAAGCTTTACTTTAATCCATGCATATATAACTTCATGAGTTTTGTCATCATCAAAAAGGGGGAGATTGTTGGCCCAAAGGCCCATCACTCTAGTTTTGATGATGATCAACTCATGTAGTTATTGTACTAATGATCTTGTGTTTAAATAGTGACAGATTCATGACAAGATCTTAGTAGGCGTGTAGCTTCAACAAAGGATTTAAAGTCAAGTTTTAGAGCTAGCACGGTTTGATTCACGAGCCTATGCATCAAGACCATATCAAGTACTCAAGAGGAGTCGAGCTCATTGGATCGTGTTTGGACCAAGTCAAGAAGATGAGAAGACTTCAAGTGAAGACTTCATGAAGACTTGTGTCTAGGTTTGTTTTTTATAAGATTTTGTTTTAGATTAAAATGTAAAGGATAGAATAGTTGGTGGATTGCTCAAGTATACCATATACACACACACTCTTGATTTAGATGAGTTTTCATAAAAGAATTTTTATTTTGAAAAAATACAAAAGAGTTTTCTTTTTGAAAAATACCAGTTTGGTTTTTGGTATTCAAAGTTACATGTATTTAACCAAAACCAAATTAGAGCTCAATGTCAAAAACATAGATATTTCACCATGTATGTGTAGTGGATCATATCCATACACACTATGCTTTAAAAGAGTTTAAATATCTTGTTTTGTATTTAGAGAAGTTTGGAAAAATAAGTTTTGGAAAAACAATTTTGAAAAAATACAGTTTCTGTTTTTAGCTAAAATTTCCAAGTTACAAAAATAGTTTAAATTATTTGTAACATGTCTTGATTTTGTTCAAGCATGTTTGTTTTTCAAAGTATAATGTTAAAACTATTTTTATAGATTTTTCATGATTTTATGGGATTTTATTGAGTCAAAAATAACCAAGTTTTTAATCCCAGAATTCCTGTCCTGGCTTCAGCCGGTCGACCGGGCCGGTCGACCGAAGCTTGAAGTCGGTCGACCGGGCCGATCGACCGACGTGCACAGAACGTGCACGCCAGGATTGCTGGAGGGCCGGTCGACCGACCCGGTCGACCGCAGAGAGCTTCTGCTCTCTAGAAAGCCCCAGTCGACCGGGCCGGTCGACCGGCAGAGAGCTCTGCTCTCTGTTCCAGTTCCACAGTCGACCGGCGGTCGACCGATGGCACAACGGTCAGAAATCTGACCATTGGCCGGTTGACCGGCGCGATCGACCGACAGGCCAATCTGGCTCCCAACGGCTAGTTTTCTAGCCCTATAAATTAGGGCTTTTGGGAGCTGTTTTCTATAAGATTTTCAAGTGGTTTTTGAGCTAGTTTTTCCAACTCCATTTAGAGGTTTTCCACTTGTTTAGAGAGCAAATATTCCAATCAAAAGGGAGTTTTATCAAGAGTGTTTTAAAAGTGATTTTCTTGAGTTTTCTTCCACCATTTCAATCCTTGTTTTCTCACACAACACTTGAGCCATCCATTGCTATATCTACCTATAGGGATTTGTTGTGAGAGGATTTTAGGTGATCAAAGTGTTGTGATCACCAACGTTCCATCTTTGCTTTGAGGAGGCGGACAAGTGTGTTCGCGGTGTTTCGAGTTCGTGTGTGAACTCCGTGTTTGAGGTGCGGCCTCGGCGAGCTAGTGGGCTTGCAGTGTGTGCGGGACTAGAGAGTCCAAGGAGTTCAAGTATGAACTCGCCTTGTAGGTATTGCGGCACCGAGTGATCCGGTGGGATCGATTATAGTGGAAATCCTTCATAGTGTTGAAGGCGGGGATGTAGAGCAAGTGTGCTCGAACCTCGAAACAAATATCCCGTGTTTGCGATTGCTCTCTCTCTATCTCTTGTCTTTATATCTTGCATGATTATTGTGGTTAACTTTATATGCTTGATATACATTGTGTGCTTTATTGTTATATGCTTGGGGATTGTTTGCTAACACTATTTTTCAACCAAGAGAGCCAACGCGGCACCTCAACTCTTATTTAGAGGAATCTTGAGGAGTTAGTCCAGAGCCCTTTACGGGGAATTCGGCTACACTCTTGTGTTAAACTTGGTGTTTAGTTTAATAAGTTTTTAATTCCGCATTTAGTGACCATTAGATTAGCCATCACCTATTCACCCCCCTCTAGGTGATTTACACATTGTCGACTCGCTGCTCTAGCCGCTGAAAGTAAGCGGTCATCTGCGAGGACATCTGTAGGCTATGCTCCCGAAGCTGAGTGGAGAGGGCTTGATGGGGATCAAAAGGAGCAGAAGAAGATCCTAGAGCAATAGTAGGTATGATAGGCTGCAACTGAGGAGCAGGAGCATGCTCCCTAACACGCATCCTCTTGAGGAGAGTGCTGTTTATGTGAACTGACGGTTCGATGGACCATTTAGTGGAAAGATCAAATCGGAGTTGCTTCAGAAGACGTGTAATAAGCATCCCAAAGGGCAAGTGCTGGTTTGGGACCAGAAGATGATCGGACGTCATGTAATCGATGATGAGTTTAGGAATATTTATTCTAATTCCTTTCAGAAGGTAATAGATCAGAAGAGGAGCAGAACCCCTGGCGTGACTATACTCTCCTGATTTGGCAGGAGATTATAGAAAATAATCTTAGTTAAGACTGTTGGCCCAAAGGCCTTTCACTCTAGTTTTGATGATGATTAACTCATGTAGTTATGTGTACTAATTATCTTGTGATTTTAGTTTCAGTTTATTAATCAAGATATTAGTTGGTGTTTAGCTTCAACAAGATGTATTGGAAGCTTGCACATGTTGATTCAAGAGCCCGCGCATCAAAGATCATACATTGCACTTGCTCGGTGAATCAAGAGTTTTTGGATCGAGCCGACTTGGAGATTGCGCTCTAGCTTGGAGATTGCGCTCTACAAGAAGACTTAGGTATCCATAGTTTTAGTTTGGGTTTAGATCCTAATTGTAAAGATTAGAATAGTATGATAAGCTCAAGTTCACAACACACACACCTTTCATGTTTTGATTTTCGGTTTTAGGTTTAACCGATCTTGATTTTCATGAATAGATTTTTTATCAAAACAAGTTTACATGGTTTATGTATATTAGATTTGTTCTATATACATGCATGCTTCAATTGTTTAGACAAACTTTGTTTGATAATCTATTCCATGTGTTTTATGTTTTGATATTTACAACAAAACATATTTTTGGACTTAATGACAAAAATCATGATATATATATGTTTCTTGTATATTGAATTTCTATTCATATACAATATGCTTCAAAGTGTTTAAATATCATATTTTTGTATCATGGATAAGTTTTAGACAATGTGTATTTTCTATTCAAAATACAAGGTTTTAGAAAATACGGTTTTTGGTTTTTGGCAAAATTTCTATGACACAAAAATAGTCAAATATGTTTGAAATTTGTGTTAGAATTTTTAACACAAGTTTGTATTTCAATATAAAATGATAAAACTATTTTTGTGGAATTTTAGAGATTTTGTGGGATTTATTATAATATTTTTTCCCCAGATTTCAGACCTGATTTTTGTCTGCCAGGCTTGGCCGGTCGACTGGTACGGTCGACCGCACCAAAGAAGCCAGTCGACCGTTCCGGTCGACTGACGTGGACGGATACGTGCACGCAGGCTGACACTGCATCCGGTCGACCGAAGCGGTCGACCGACAGAGAGCTGTTTGCTCTCAGGTATTTTCGGTCGACCGAGGCGGTCGACCGGTAGCCACAACGGTTCTAAATTTGACCGTTGGGCGGTCGACCGTCCCGGTCGACCGGAAGGCTATTTCTGGCAAAAGTTCTGTAAACGGCTATTTTCTGTAATTGCCTATAAATACCCCATTTGAGAGAGGTTTTCTCTAAGATTTTTTGTGCGAATTTTTGCTGATTCTCTGGTGTTTTCAAAGCAATCAAAAAGGGTTTATGAGCTTGAATTGAACAATCCATTTGGTGTTTTCATTAGGGTTTGGAAAATCAAAGAAAGGGTTTTTGGGAAAGAATTTTGATTGAACTATTCTATCTTGATTTCTTGATTTTTCCCAAGGATTTTCTTTGTGATTTCTGATTTCCATTCCTTTGGTTTTCTCCACACTTGAGCAAAAATCTACTATCTATATCTATAGGCTATTTGTGTGGAAGAAGAAGTTGTTTGTGGTTGTTGTTGTGACCACCAAGTTGTAACCCAATCTTTTCTTAGCTTTGTGCTTTGGGTTGTATCCCTCTAGTTGAGAGGTAATCCTTGTATTGGTTGGTGATTGGGAGTTTGTTGTATTGGTTTGAAAATTTGCCTCAAGGAGGAGGTTGTGATTGTTGGAGTTTGCCTCAAGGAGGAGGTTGTGTTGGTTGGCTTGGATTTGTGCCTCAGGGAGGAGGTTGTAAAGAGAGGAGTTGGGTACTCCTTGTGAGAGTTCTTGATGAACGAGCTAGTGGATTAGAAATCCTTCGTGTGTCGAAGGCGGGGATGTAGAGCTGGGTGCTTGAACCTCGAAACATATCTCTGTGTTTGCGATTGATCCATTGACTCTCTCTCTCTACTCTCTCTTTACTTTGTGCCTTGCATTTATTTACATTGCTCATTCATATTTGCTTGGCTTGGTTGTGTGCATCACTTGTTGATAGCACTTGAGTGTAAATTGCAATTATTTTTTAAATTCCGCATTTAGTTCATAGATTAGCATTGTCACCTATTCACCCCCCCTCTAGGTGACTTTTCAATTGGTATCAGAGCTAGTGCTCCTGATATTTAGGTTTAACCACCTAGGAGTGATCTTGGTTTGCTAATCTTCACTTGCATTTTCATTTGCACTCATACTAGTTTGCACTCATGGCTAGCCCTCCTATGTTTGACCATTTTAGACTTGATACTTGGAAGGTGGACATGACTAGGCATTTAAAAACACTAGGTCATCTAGTTTATCAAGCCATTATCATAGAATCCCTCCCAAATAGTAGCAAGCATAAGAAGGCCAATGCATTAGCACTTAGAGCACTTAGAGCATCTTTAAATGAATTTCTTTTACCCGTTTTTGATCACTATGATTCGGCTTTTGCAGTTTGGAGCATCTTGACGTCTCCCGAGCTTCCAAGGATAATTAACAAGATGAGGAGATCTAAAAGAGAAAAGTCCGAAGAGCAATGCCTCATGGTCCAAGGGAAGAACTCCCTTGAGGTACAATCGGATTCTCATATTGATGATAGCTCTAGTTCCTATTGCTATGGTTGTTTTAAAGTTCAAACTTTAAATATGGAACTTGCTCAAAAGCTTGAAAATTTGTTGGAAAAACATGATTTGTTGAAAGAAGATAATCTTGTGTTGAAAAATGAATTAAATGATTTATGCTCTAATTTTGAATTGGTTTTGCAAGAGAAGGAAGAGATTGCAAGTGAATGTGACTCACTTAAATCTCAACTTGAACTTGCTTTAAAGGAAAATGAATTTTTGAAAAACAAAAATGATTGTGATGATGTTGTAAAGCACAATGAGATTTTATCTTCAAAATTGGATTTTACTTTTAAAGAAAATCTTACTTTGAAAAATGATATTGATTCAATTACTAGAGAATTGGATTTGGTTTTGATTAAAAATAAATCTTTGCAAAAAGAGATTGATGTTTGCCATGCTAATGTTGCTTCATGTTCTAGCACACCTATTGCATGCTCCACTTTATCTTCTAACATTGAAAATGATATACTTGTTTTGAAGAAAAGTGTTGATAGTTTGGGCTCCACTTTGAGCCATTGTGCCATGAATCACACACGATTGGAAACCTTGATTCGCAAGAAACAAGTTCCAACCTTGCATGTACACCCATCTAGGCATACACATGCTTTTCATGATCACCACCATCATATGTATGCTCACGTGTACACATGTACACATTGTGGTCGAAAAGGCCACCTTGCTAGATTTTGTTATGATCGCATTTATCATGAAAATTTAGCAACTAATTATGTTTGGGTTAGAAAAGATACTAACCCCCGTGGACCCACAAAGAAATGGGTACCAAGATCCACCTCTTTGACTTTTGATGTAGGTGGGAGCTCTCGCGTCACGTGAGGGTATTGGTGCCTTGAGGTGGATGCATTCTAAGCTAAAAGGAGAACCATTTGGATGCTTCACTCTCAAGGAAATTAGGTGGAGAGGACCACCATGTTTTGGAGAACTAGAGATGCACCTTCATCGGTTTTGGTATCATTCTCTAACTCCCATTTTTATTTGCATACTTTCCATGTTCATCTATTCATAGCATGTTTTGTTTCATTGTTCATTATGCTTATGCTATGTTAGTTAGATTAGTGTTATACATGTTTAGTTACTTGAGCACCCATGTTTCATATGGATCTATATTTAGTGTTCTCACCTTGTTTAGAACTAACATGTATGCCCTAGATCTAATGCACATACATTTGCATTATGACCATTTGGATGTTTATGATTATATGATGATTTGTTTTGATGACTCATGTTTTAGTATGATATATGTCATGTTTGTTAGACCCTTGACATGCATGTTTAGCTTATGAGATCACCCATGTTTAGTATGGACCCTTATTTTGTGTTCTCTTTATGTTTAGCTATCATGTTGATCATAGTTCTAATGCACATGTCTTTGTCATGCTAATCATATGGTTGACTATGTTTTTTTGTTTTAATAATTCATGTTTTTGATTATCATGATCATGTTGATTGTTGACCCGTTTTATGCTTCATGTTTTGACTACTTGCTTGAATGATAGTTTTCATTAAGACTAGGATTTATACTTGTACAACTAGTGAGCTACAAATAGACCTTTATATATGATTGTGCTTAAACGCTCATTTGTATTCACTTGATGTACTAGTATAGTCTAGTTTTGATGATTCTTGCATTTGACTTGTATTCATCATATTTTGTTTTAACTTCATGTATATGTCTATCTTGTCCAAACTATTGAGTATACATGTACATCCTTGAGCCACGTGCCTTCATGCACATACTTTTGTGGACTCATTGTGTTTAGGATATGTATGTATACTTTAGTTTGTACATGACATACATATGCCTTGAAGTTTAAATCATGTTTTGATGATTTTCATGTTTTTAGGTGATTTCACATTTATGATGAATATCATGTTTTTAAGATGATTTCAATAGGTGATTTCACATCTTAGATAGGTTTCATGTTTTTGGAAATTCTTTTGGTAAAAGTAATTTAATTTATCATGTGTAAATGTTTTAAAGGAATTTCAATATTGAGCTTGATTGTCCATTTTCATGATAAGTGTGTTTCACATATATCCTATACACTCACCTTATTAGTTTTCTCATGACCTTGTTTTCATGAGTATTAGATGGGCTTTATGGATTTTGAGTGTTGATGATCATGTGATTTACATGTCCTTCATGAAATATATTTTGATTTATTGAAGAATTTCGTATTAGTTGATTCATATAACTAATTGTGATATTCTTCATGAGGTAGAGATTTTCAACAAACTATATTTCCAAATCTATTTTTGAAAACTCCTACCATCAAAGGGAGGTTGGATGGGAGATCATGTTCATGTATGCTTTATA
Organism: Agave tequilana; assembly: GCA_038442645.1. Taxonomy (NCBI): domain Eukaryota; kingdom Viridiplantae; phylum Streptophyta; class Magnoliopsida; order Asparagales; family Asparagaceae; genus Agave; species Agave tequilana. The sequence continues at coordinate 52,473 of JAVJIF010009411.1, forward strand.
ATGAAAATCATTTTAAACTTGCACATGATTGGGTGGTAGTGAATATGAGATATACACTTGATCTTATTGTTGTTTCAATTGGTATCATTGAATTCTTTCAATTGGTATCTAATCTTGACATCCTTTTGTATACTCATATATGTTTTGTTTTATATATATGTATGCATACACTTTATATAGTATCAATTTACAATTGGTATCTATTTCTTACATACATATATAGATGATTTATTTGTGCTTCAAGATATATGCACAAATTTTGCTTATGATAAGCTTGATTTTTTTTTAATGACCATCATTTTCAATTGATTTAATTTTCAATTGGTTTCTTTATACAAGCATTATCATTATCTTGCTTATGCTAAGCTTGAGCTTTAACATTATTTCAATTGACTTAGTCTTCAATTGGTATATTATTTCTAGCTTAAGCATATGTTTAGTTGGTATTTCATAAAGGGGGAGAAAACTCACATTTCAATTTTTCAATTGGTATTTAGTTTACCTTTGGTTTTGTTTCCCACTCCCTAACTTTATGAGAAAAAAAAATTGATTTAAGAATGATTATTGATTTTAATTGGTATCATATGCTTATAAAGATATATATCTTCAATTGGTATCAATGTGTTTTTCAATTGGTATCATGTGTTTTATTTTCAATATGTTTTAATTTCAATTGGGATCATATTTGTTTTCAATGCCCCTCTTACTTTCAATTGGTAATTGGTAGGCATTTCTTAAATATTTTTATGATCACTTTCTATTGATATCATAATGCACTTCTTTGACATTTTTTTTTAATTGGTATCATTTTTGGTTTCACCCCTTGAAGTAGTTTGTTTATTCTTTGTTTCATATATTTAGGGGGAGAAGAATTCATATCTTTTTGTTTTTACCCCTTTGTTGATGATTGACAAAAAGGGGGAGAAGATTTATTGGAGTTGATATGCATGAGTTTTCAGTTTTATGTTCATTTCATCTCCATTGGTATTGGTATCAAGAGCATTATGAGTTTTGTTTTATTAGTATCCATTGGTATCAAGAGCATGTTTTGGTAATTTAGTTGTTTTGTTAGAATTGGAATCAATAGCATGTTTCATATGCATATAATTTTGTTTCAAGAACCCTGTTTATATGCATCTTATTGTTTGTTTATTCCTATGCATGAGTTAAGGGGGAGCTTCTTTGAAGCTTTACTTTAATCCATGCATATATAACTCCATGAGTTTTGTCATCATCAAAAAAGGGGAGATTGTTGGCCCAAAGGCCTTTCACTCTAGTTTTGATGATGATTAACTCATGTAGTTATGTGTACTAATTATCTTGTGATTTTAGTTTCAGTTTATTAATCAAGATATTAGTTGGTGTTTAGCTTCAACAAGATGTATTGGAAGCTTGCACATGTTGATTCAAGAGCCCGCGCATCAAAGATCATACATTGCACTTGCTCGGTGAATCAAGAGTTTTTGGATCGAGCCGACTTGGAGATTGCGCTCTAGCTTGGAGATTGCGCTCTACAAGAAGACTTAGGTATCCATAGTTTTAGTTTGGGTTTAGAACCTAATTGTAAAGATTAGAATAGTATGATAAGCTCAAGTTCACAACACACACACCTTTCATGTTTTGATTTTCGGTTTTAGGTTTAACCGATCTTGGTTTTCATGAATAGATTTTTTATCAAAACAAGTTTACATGGTTTATGTATATTAGATTTGTTCTATATACATGCATGCTTCAATTGTTTAGACAAACTTTGTTTGATAATCTATTCCATGTGTTTTATGTTTTGGTATTTACAACAAAACATATTTTTGGACTTAATGACAAAAATCATGATATATATATGTTTCTTGTATATTGAATTTCTATTCATATACAATATGCTTCAAAGTGTTTAAATATCATATTTTTGTATCATGGATAAGTTTTAGACAATGTGTATTTTCTATTCAAAATACAAGGTTTTAGAAAATACGGTTTTTGATTTTTGGCAAAATTTCTATGACACAAAAATAGTCAAATATGTTTGATATTTGTGTTAGGATTTTTAACACAAGTTTGTATTTCAATATAAAATGATAAAACTATTTTTGTGAAATTTTAGAGATTTTGTGGGATTTATTATAATATTTTTTCCCCAGATTTCAGACTGATTTTTGTCTGCCAGGCTTGGCCGGTCGACTGGTACGGTCGACCGCACCAAAGAAGCCAGTCGACCATTCCGGTCGACTGACGTGCACGGATACGTGCACGCAGGCTGACACTGCATCCGGTCGACCGAAGCGGTCGACCGACAGAGAGCTGTTTGCTCTCAGGTATTTTCGGTCGACCGAGGCGGTCGACCGGTAGCCACAACGGTTCTAAATTTGACCGTTGGGCGATCGACCGTCCCGGTCGACCGGAAGGCTATTTCTGGCAAAAGTTCTGTAAACGGCTATTTTCTGTAATTGCCTATAAATACCCCATTTGAGAGAGGTTTTCTCTAAGATTTTTTGTGCGAATTTTTGCTGATTCTCTGGTGTTTTCAAAGCAATCAAAAAGGGTTTATGAGCTGAATTGAACAATCCATTTGGTGTTTTCATTAGGGTTGGAAAATCAAAGAAAGGGTTTTTGGGAAAGAATTTTGATTGAACTATTCTATCTTGATTTCTTGATTTTTCCCAAGGATTTTCTTTGTGATTTCTGATTTCCATTCCTTTGGTTTCTCCACACTTGAGCAAAAATCTACTATCTATATCTATAGGCTATTTGTGTGGAAGAAGAAGTTGTTTGTGGTTGTTGTTGTGACCACCAAGTTGTAACCCAATCTTTTCTTAGCTTTGTGCTTTGGGTTGTATCCCTCTAGTTGAGAGGTGATCCTTGTATTGGTTGGTGATTGGGAGTTTGTTGTATTGGTTTGAAAATTTGCCTCAAGGAGGAGGTTGTGATTGTTGGAGTTTGCCTCAAGGAGGAGGTTGTGTTGGTTGGCTTGGATTTGTGCCTCAGGGAGGAGGTTGTAAAGAGAGGAGTTGGGTACTCCTTGTGAGAGTTCTTGGTGAACGAGCTAGTGGATTAGAAATCCTTCGTGTGTCGAAGGCGGGGATGTAGAGCTGGGTGCTCGAACCTCGAAACATATCTCTGTGTTTGCGATTGATCCATTGACTCTCTCTCTCTCTACTCTCTCTTTACTTTGTGCCTTGCATTTATTACATTGCTCATTCATATTTGCTTGGCTTGGTTGTGTGCATCACTTGTTGATAGCACTTGAGTGTAAATTGCAATTATTTTTTAAATTCCGCATTTAGTTCATAGATTAGCATTGTCACCTATTCACCCCCCCCTCTAGGTGACTTTTCAAAGACTTGGGCGGTGAGAGTGTAATACTTCACCTCCTTATTCCTAACTAAAGCGGGGTTATCATCATTGTGAAGCAAAATGGATGCGGTGTAGGCAGACTCACCGTCAGGATAAGTAAATTCATGTAGATCCACATTATAAATATCTACCCCCTCACAGGAGAGGTGTAGGAGATGAGAAAATTTTCAAGAGAAATATTTATATCCTTGCCCATGACTCTAGACCTGATAAGATCATGCTGAAAATACAGATTTGAGTAAAAATAGTGTACTAGTTCAGGATAAACTGGTTCTTTGATGGTGACAAAAATTTTCAAGAGAACTAGTACTTAAAAGATTAGCAAGATTAAGGTGCTCAAAATCACACACAATCCTACCAGAGATAACATTTTTATTGTGGATTATTGTGGATCTGTGAGATGCATTTTGGGAGATGAAAGGGGTGGAAGATGATTCAGGGGTTTTCCCCTTCTCAGATCTGTATCTTTTGCACATGATGAAGGATTAAACAGGATAATAGCACAAAATAAAGATGGATAAACAAGAATAATAAAGAGAATTGAAGAGATTAAGGAGAAATTTTGGTTATACCTCAGAATCCAAGAAAAATCCCAGAAAAATTACAGATCTAGAGCCTGAGAAGGATTTTGACAATTTTTATGGAAGAAATTTTGAATTTGGAAGAGTTTTAATGGTTAGATTAGGTTTAGGAGGAGGATAATTGAAAAGAGGAAGAGGAGAAGTCGGTGGAGAAGAGATGGAAAGAAAAAATTAGGGATTTAGGGCATTATAAAATCGGGTAAGAAAACAGTTTACCCGACTCCCGGTCGACCACCCGGTCGACCGATGCAAACTGAGAGCAATCGCGGTTTCAGTCGGTTGACCGTCTTCGGGCTAAAACTTTTTTTGTTATTTCAGTAATATCGGTCGACCGGGCCTATGACAGGCTAACTCGGTCGACCGTCAACCATGACTGCCCAAAACAGTTAAGAAATTTTGTTGTTTTAAATTTAATTTTTCTTTAAAAAGAAATTAGAGACTAATATATTTTACATATAAAACATGAAAATAGTGTTAAAATTTTAATAGGCATGAGAAACACATAAAATTATTTTTAATTTATTTTATTATTATTAACAACATATATATTTATTTTAATAATTAAGCCATAAATTTGAGATATTGAAGCCGAATACCCCTTTAAGAGTTCTGAACTTCTCCTCGATATTCCTCTGGATAATAGTTGAGTCGCGCAATTACTATCTCTATTTATTTGCTTAATAATAAATAATTTTCATTTTTGACAATTATATATATACTTATAAAAACATTTACCAAAAAAATATATTTAACACATGGACAATCAAAACATGGCTAGTATAAAAACAAACTAAGTATGCAATCTTAACTATAGTCAAGATACAAAAAAAATAAGGATATGCAAGTCTACATAATTTAAAGCATATTATCACAAATGAAACTAGAAAATTCTATTCATGTACATATCTAATTTAGAGATAAAAATCTTAGGTGGAGAGGTTACCAAACCATAGGCAATCTCCAAAATAGGTGCCTCTTTGATAGCGATGCAAGTGACGATTTGTTCGTTAAGCTTTGATGCATCCACCACCCGGGCACCATCTCCCCCTAAGTCTTGGAGGAGGACGACGCACCTGTATCAATCAATTTTGGCGTGTCCTTTGGTACCCAAATCTTTTGCGTCCTATGGGATGAGTATTTTCTCGAACCCAAATATTTTTATTAGTCATGTTTAATTTTGCATAACAAAATTTTACTAAATGGCCATTGCCGCCATAATGTGCACATGTATATGTCTTTCCATATATAAATGCATGCTTGTGTGAGTGTGCATGCTTTTGTGTGTTTGATGCATGAGGAGTGTGTTTCCTTTGATTTTTTCCTTAGGAAACATAGATGCAAATTTGATCATGTTAAATGCATACTTTTTCAAAGTAGTATCCAAAGCCTCAATGCGTTTTTGAATATCCAAAAATTCATTTTTATTACAAGTGGTCATTGGGCTTTTACCCTTATAAGCAGTTTTATATTTTTCAAAATCCATTTTCATTTTCTCAAAAGATTTTGACAAATCATTTTTCTCATTTAAAACAATCTCAAATTTGTTCTTTAATAAATCATTTTCCTTTTTTAACTTTTTATTTTGTGCAAGGGAATTTCATATCTATTTTGTAATTCTACAAAAAATTGTGCTAATTCATCTATGGTCAAATCCTTATCTTCTAAAGAGTTTTCTAGGTTTACCTTAGAAGCTTCATCACCCTGTGCCATGAAACACATGTGTGCGGTGTTGATCTCCTCCTCGGATTCCGTCTCTGAGTCATCCCACGTGGCCTCCATCACCTTCTTCTTCTTCTGCACATTCTTGGAGGTTGTAGCTTGTAAAGAGGGGCAATATGCAATTAGATGACCTGTTCTTTTGCAATGGAAGCACAGACCCGTTTCCTCCCTTTTCTTTCAAGTTTTCCTTGAGATCTTCCTCTTCGAAAGTTACTTTGTCTACCTTTCTTGTAGAACATCTTGCCCACTTTTCTAATGAGCATGGCAAAGTCCTCATCGTAGTCTTTCGATGATTCTTCTTCATCAAAGGAGGATGGAGTCGCCTTAAAAGCTACTGCTTTCTTCTTTGGAGCCTCTTTTTCTTTCCTCACCTTCATTTCCATCTCATAGGTTTTGAGATTACCGATGAAGCCAGAGAAGTCCGTCTCCTCCCTATCATTTAGCTCCTTTAGGGTGGTTGCCTTGACTTTTTAAGATTTAGGAAGAGCTCTAATGACCTTTCGAATCTTTTGATCATTATCAATCTTGTCACCTAAAGAGGATAAAACATTAATGATCTTGGTGAAAAGAGTAAGCATTTCATCTATACTTTCATTATTAAGCATATAAAAATTCTTATATTGAGAACGAAGCAAGTCAATTTGGATCTCTTGACTTGCGACGTCCCCTCATGAGTAATGATAAGATCATTCCAAACTTCATAAGCGGATTTGCAATTAATTACACGAGAAAGATCATCTTCATTTAATGCTTGTGTAAGTGCATAATGGGCTCTAGCATTGGCCTCATAGCCTTTAGCGGTTGCTTCGGACCATATATCCTCATCACCGTAAGGTTCAACAAATTCTTTGGTAATGGATTTGGCAACTCTAACTCTAGGGACTTTAGGAATAGGTTCATTTTGACCTTCCAAATGAGGAAGTTCAAGCCATCAAACTTGGGTGAGGATTTGATGCTAGAGAAGTCAAGTGATGCCATGAAAACAAGTTTAGTGCACAAACAAATAATAGATGCAACAAATAAATATAGCGAAATAAAGAGGATCTCCCTAAGGTGGTTAAACCAAAAGCTAGGGTTAAGTTCTGATACCAATTGAAAATCACCTAGAGGGGGTGAATAGGTGATGGCTATACTTAATGGCAAATAATGCGGAATTAAAAACAAATTAGCAATAAGCAATAACAATTAGATGGATTTTGCAAAAGAGTAAGCAATATAAGTGCAAGTAAAAAGAGAGAGGGTAGAGTTTAGAGAGATTAGTAGACAATCGCAAACACAATGATATGTTTCGAGATTCGAGCCACTGCTCTATGTCCCCGCCTTCAACACGATGAAGGATTTCCACTATGAGCGATCCTACCAAATCGTCAATCGGTTACAAGTTCTACTAGAACTCTTCGGACACACATGTCCTCTCTCACAGTGCCGCAATACCAACTTGGAGCTCACTAGCTCGCTCGAGGCCGCAACCTCTACAACTTCTCAATTGAAGAAAACGGTGATCAACACTTGACCACAAGGATAGCTCACATGCACAACCCTACAACCAAGATGAGAAGGTGAAATACTTGGGACTGTGTAGTGCAAATAGTGAGTAGAGAAGTAAGGGGAAGGCTCAAGCTAAAACACCAAAATTTGGAAATATTTGGCTCAAGAAAAAATCTTTTACAAAGAGGCTAAATGATGGAAAACTTAATGTAAGGCTTGTAAATCTTGTTATTAAGTTGTTTCACACTCCCACTATTTATAGGGGATGAAAACCAGGCTAGAAAATGCAATAGATCTGTTGGGAGAAGACCCAACAAAAGACAAAACGAATCTAACCGTTAGGAGCCAAGTCAGCAGAATTTTCTGTTGTCGGTCGACCGGCCGGTCGACCGCCAATGATCGAATTCTGACCATTGGAAAGCGATCGACCGAATGGTCGACCGTGGTTCCCAAACAGAGAGTAAAAACTCTCTGTCGGTCGACCGGGCCAGTCGACCGAAACAAACAGAGAGCACTGCTCTTGCTTTCGGTCGATCGGGACGGTCGACCGAAGTGCGCGGCTGCACTTGGTGCATGCCGGTCGACCGCCCGGTTGACTGACAGAGCAGTTTTGCTCTGCCAGCGGTCAACCGTGTGGTCGACTAGATGAGGGCCAAAAACTATTTTTTAGAAATCTTTTTGGAGTCTATATTTTTCCAATAAATTTTCTTTTTATAGGTAAATATAAAATAGAGTTCTAGGGATTTGAAGAGCTAGAGTGTGATCATAGATCAACACCAAATAGATTAGAACTATATTTTGATAAAAATTCTTTTCTAAAATAAAAACCATTTTTTCTGAAACTTGGTTTTCCGAAACTTGATTTTTCGAAACTCGATAAGGAAAACGATAAGAAACATGGTAAAAAAATATTGCTTGAAAACACAAGGGAATACGAAATGTGTGTGTGTGACAATCCCAAAAGTTATCAACCTCTATCATCTCGGTTTTAATAAATGACTATAAATCCTATCTAAAATAGAAAAAGTAAAGATACAAATCTTGAAATAGTCTTTTCGATATTGCTTGATCCTTGAGCTCTTCTAGTATGCTAGGCTCTGGGATCTAAATCTTCTTGGCTTCCAAATGTGTGAGTCTTGTGATGGAGCTGAAATGCGACATATGATTTTACCTTAAACTTAATTAAACAATTTTGTTAATACCTAACTACATATGGTTTGTTATCATCAAAACTAGGGTTAATGGACTTTGGGCCAACATATACATCTATACTTCATATATTTAGAAAAAACTTATTTTGATGATTCTATTCATGTGTTTAGAGTTTTGAAATTGACAAAACCTATTTTGGATTTCATGTCAAAAACATAGATATATCATGTACATGTGTATTGGATTCTATCCATACACAATATGCTTCAAATTTGTTTCAATATCATGTTTTTGTAATTATACAATTTTGGGAAAAAAATCGGATTTCAAAGTTTGGTTTTTGAAAAATACGATTTTGTTTAAGCCCAAATATTTTATATCACAAAAATAGTTCAAATAGTTTGAAATATGTGTTGATTCTTGTCATACATATTTATTCTTCAAAGATTAATAAAGAACCTATTTTTGTGAAATTTATGAGAATTTATGGGACTTTATTGAAATTAAAATAACTAAGCTTTCTAACCTAAAATCCCAGCCAGATCTGCTGGCGGTCGACCGACTGGTCGACCGATGTGCATGAGGACATGTACATGGCCAGCCTACAAGGCTGGTCGACCGGGCGGTCGACCGACTAGTGCCGGTCGACTAGGCGGTCGATCGAAGGCTGTGTGCCTTGTGGACGGTCGATCGGGCGGTTGACCGGCAATACCTAACGGCCAAAATTCGACCGTTAGCGGTCGACTGGAGGGTCATTTCTGCAGGCTGCCAACGGCTCTATTTTTTGAGAGGCTATAAATAGCCATCTCTTGGGCTATTTTCTACAAGATTTTTAGAGAGCTATTTTTTCATCTTTACAAGTGTTTTTGCAGTAAGTTTTTGAAGTGTTTTTGTGCCAAAAAGATTCATCTTTTATTTGTTTTTAAGGGTTGAAAAAAATAAAGAAAAATAGAGTATTTGGGATATTGGTTTTGATCTTGGTTTTGATCTTCATTTCTATCTCTATCTAGTAATTTTTTCAAGTATTTTTCTTTGTGATTTTGATTTTCGAACACCTTGTTTTCTCATACTTGAGCTATAATCTCTATCCTATCTATAGGATCTTATTTTTGTGGGAAATATTGTTTGTAGTCTATTGTGATCACCAAGAGTTGTTTGTGGTCTATTGTGATCACCAAGTTGTAATCTTTCCTTTGCTTTGGCTTTGTGCCCCATTGTGTAGAGGTGATTGTTGTTTTGGCTTTGTGTCTTGCCTCTTGTGTAGAGGCGGTTGTGTTGAAGAGAGAAGTTGTGTACTCCTAACTTGTAATTGCAAATTCCTCGGTGGAGGTTCCCTTTGTGGGAGGTTCTGTGTGGACGTAATGAAAATCCTTCTGTGTGAAGGCGGGGACATAGCGTAGTAGCTCGAACCTCAAAATATATCTTAATGTTTGTGTTTGATCCACTATCTCTAAACTTTATCTCTCTTATATCTTGCATTACTTTATATTGTTCTTATCTCATACATGCTTGGTATTATTTGTGTGCCCATACTTGTGTTGAACCAAGACAACTTCATATAGCACCTCAACTCTTATTTAGAGGAATCTAGGGGAGATAGTTCAGAGCCCGCCACCGAGAATTCGGCTACACTCTTTGGTTACACATAGTGTGTTGCAATTAAGTTTTAAGTCTGCATCATTAGTCATTAGATTAGCTATTACACCTATTCACCCCCCCTCTAGATGTATTTTCAGTTTAATCACCCTCCTAATACTCTGATAGACCCCTCTAGTGATATTTATCACTTGCCTATATATATAGCTCATTTGGAGAGGATTAAATATAGAGAAATCTTTTGATTTTGGGAAATATTTTGAAAAATCAAATTTATTTAAAAGAGAAAGTTTTCTAGTTTCTTTGTCTCAAGTGCTTTCGTTTCCAAATCAATTTTTACAAGTTTTTAGCTCTTAAATTTATTCATTTCCAACGAATTTTTTCTCTCACAAAACTTCTTGAGCTTCACTTCTCATTTTATACTATAAGAAGTTGTAAAAGAAAGTATTTGTGATCTTTGTGGTCATCGAGAGCTTGTAAACCTCATTGGCTTTGTGCTACCTCTTGTGTAGAGGATTGAGAGTTGGAGTTGTGTACTCCGGTCTTGTGTAGACCTTGTAGTCTGTAACACCCCATTCCTGAAATACGTACTTGGATACGTATTCAGATTTTCTATCATATTTTTTTGATTTAGTTTTGTATTTGTTTTTTTTATGATTATTTGTGTGATTGTTTTGTATTGGATCCAGATTCGTGGACTCGGAGTCAGCCCTTGTTGAACCGGGAACCTGATACCAACATACTATCCAATTTGACCTTTTTGGTAGTCCGATTTGACCGATTTTAGTTTCAAACATCGTTTTCCAATATTTTAGATTTTTCATGATTTTCTAGAATTTTTTAGAATTATTTGCAAAATCTTCAAAACCGCTGTCGATTGGCATCGCTGACTGATTCTCAAATTTTTAGTTTTCAAATGAAATTAAATTTTTAGAAACATCTTTTACTTTACTTCTTAGAATCACATTTTCTATCTAAATACATTTTTTGAGATTTTTCTGAATTTATCAAAATTTGACCGATTTTGGTGTCGACTGGTATCGCCGGAAGATTCTAAGATTTTTTTATTTGAAAATCAGATTGAATTTCTTAAATCTAATTTCACCGGGCATCTTAAAATAATATTTTCTATTTTTGAGAATTTTTCAGAGCGATTATGAAACAGTCGATTTTTACCGCATTAAAATAATACTTTCCTTTTTCTTTTTTCTTTTTTCTTTTTCTTTTCCTTTATTTCTCGCCTACCTACCCCGTCCTTCACCCATGCCCTGCCACAGCCAGCTGCAGCACCAGCAGACCATCCCCCCTATTCCTCTTCCCATACTCCCCCTCCCCTCTCCCTCTCCCTCTCCCTCTCTTTATTTTCCTTTCTTTCTTTCTTTTCTTCCCCATCTTCTTCGTTTCTCCTTCTCTCCCACCAATACATCCTCCTCTCTCTCTCTCCCCCTCCCTTGTCCTGATAGCCGGCCACCTCTGGCTCTTCTCCTAGAGCGCCGCCACCACCCTTGGCCGGCCATCCCCTCCCCCAAACTCTCTTCTTACCCCTCCTTCCACAACACACCACCATCCCCCTTTCAATTTCAACAAAACTCATTTCACCTCCATTTCATCCTCAAAATCAACCACCAATACTCACCACCTCCTCCACTTCCATCACCCTACCATCACATCCATCTCCTCTTCCAATCCCTAACACCACCACCACCACTACCATCATCAACCACCACCACCAACACCATCAACACCACATCAACATAACATCACAACTTCCCCCTAACAAGCACCAAACCCTCCTCCTCCTCCTCCCTGGGGCTACTGCGCCGCCGACCCCCCCTCCACCAGCGGGGGCGCCACCAGGCCGCCGGCCAACTTCCCCCTTCTCCTTCTTCTTTTTCCCTTTTTCCTTTCTTCCTTTCTTCCTTTCTTTTCTTCTTTCTTTATTTTCCTCCTTTCCCTTTTTACCCCTTCTTTTTCATCAAAATTCTCTCCCTCACCCCTCTAACCAATCCAGCAAGGCATCTATCTCTCTCTCTCACTTTCGTACAAGTCTCTCTCTCTTTCCAACATCTTTCTTTTTCATTCTTTTCTCTCTCCTTCTCATTCTCTCTCTTAATAAATTAATATCAACTAATATATATGTATATTTTAAGAATTATATTTGTATATTTTAATATGCATTGGTGGCGTGTACGTGTTTATAGTGTTCTGAGATTTACGCCATTTTTCGGTGATTTAGGCGAGTACATTTCCTGGGTTGCTTCATGCTTTGCTATCATCGTTGCATACTTAGTGATTGCTATTTTAACATCTATTGCATGATATATTGATATGCGAATGCCTTGTTACTATCATTACATGCCTAATAATTATTTTCCTGCTTTCCAATATATGATGCATCATTATGCGAGCTGAAATATTATACTTGACACCTGACTCTGACACTTAAAATATGACACCGATACTTGACATGTTATACTCGACACCTGTTACCTGACACTTGATATCTGACACCGGTACTTGACGTGTTATCACTTGACGCCTGATACCTGGCACCTGGTACTTGACAATTGACATGTTATCACTTACTTGATAAGCTTTCACATGGTACTAGAACACTTGACTTGATGTTGTGACACCGGACTGGAATACCTACACATGTATTACTTTGCACATTCATGATTATCACTTTTACGGGGACTTGGCATGATTATTATATTGTTACCAGACCTCTGGTACTCCTGAGCTCATGTGCTCCTGAACTCCTGTATTCCTGAACCCCTATAACAGGGAGACTCCTGATATTATGCTCCTAATATTATACTCTTATTGATCCCCGTAATTGGATAATCATGGATGTTAGATGTTAGATTACTGTGGACACCTTGTGGACATTATCACTGGATTATATATATACATATATATATATAGACACATATATATAATAAAGTACTCAACTTATACTGGGATAGGGGACACTGATAGATACTGTTATATTTATAATGGTGGATATTTCTGAAGTGTCGTGTGGGGCGCGTAATGATAAGTCCCCGGAAGCAGTAGCCTATACTCCTGAGCCTAGTCCCTGGCAGAGACGGGACCCACTATAAATATGAGCCATCAGATTTATCAGTTTCTGAATAATAACTCGTCTTATTCATAAGTGGATGTATGTGTACCGATAACACATACCTAAGCATATGATCAGATGAATAATATAAGAATGTAACAATCAAACAGTAATAATATTAGGAATGTGTGATATTTGGTCTCTCCTTTGTTCGGGTCCTGGTACTCGCATATTAGACTCGAGTAAGTTCTATTAGAGTGTGAACTCTAGTATGGACTATCAGCGATGTGAGACACTGGTAGGGAGGCGATTGAAATATCAAACCGTGCTAATTATTATTATTGAATAACTTAAAATGCAACACATTTATATTCTTCAGTTATAGTGATAAATCATTTAATCAGGTGGTATGCTCTAAGTTGACACCCTGCTTTATGACATATGATTTCTGTGACTCAATGATTACGACTGACACACTCTAGTTCTGTTACTCTGAGGGCAACTCAAATTGTATGAACTCAGATGATGGCGACATGGGATATGTGGTTTATATATGAGGGTTTCTTTATTTGGATTATCCCCTTAACGTATCAACCTCGTGAATCCATAATCTGAGATTGTACAACTAGTTTTGTCCATACTTGTATTTATCGCATGTTTAATGAATTTATCGCATGTCTATGTATACCTATGCTCTCCATACCGTTTTCTATGCATGTTTTCCGATTCAGATTTATTGATGAACATGTATTTACTTCATTTTGGATTTACTGTCGTTCCTTTAATTTCCTTTATGTTACTTGTTATTGCCTGTACCTGTATGCCTGTACTACATCACTTGATCATGTATACGTGTGACTGCCTGAGCATGCCAATTGGCTTTATCATATGTACTCGCCGGGTTGCTTTCTGACAACCCTAGATCCTCATGTCCAGATCCTGGAGTCTGGACCGTGGTGGTTTTGTTGTACCTGATCAGAGTGGCGCAGCGGAAGCGTGGATTAGTAGTTGCTTGTCCGGACCCTCTTTCTTCCAGCCTCCCCTTGATTGGCTCGCGAGAGTCTCATCTTGTTACTCGTGAGTACTTTCCTGTTTTTAATATTGTACATCCTGTTTTTGCGCTTCTTGGCGATCTTATATTCTTGAGATATTGTATCATGTTTTTTGATAACTGTGTACTTGTGTTATTTTTGCTGGAATGTATATTACCACTATGCTTCCGTACTTTGATTCTTGCCTGTACTGATGCTTAGCGTATATACGTGAGGGTATTTCTGACCTCCGTATATACGTCGCAGTAACGTCTCCGTACCCGTGGGATCAGGGCGTTACAGGTTGGTATCAGAGCCTAGACTCTCACATCTTCAGTACAACTAGTTGGCAAATTAATGGTAAAGAAATTTGCAACTGGAATGCTTGAGTTGTGGCTATACAATCCAACTACAAGTACAAAGTTATCTATTCCTTCTTGATCGTTCTCCCTTGATTCTCGAATCCCTTTCATCCTTTTCCATTTCCAGTTCTTGTCGTCCTTATACCAACCCAAGATATGGATAAACTGCCAGGGTAGTGGTAAGACAGATGTTGTTTACTCTCATTTTGTTCTGGCATTCTTTGACTCTGATACATCGCATTGTCCTATATTGGATAGTTTTCAGCCTCACATTCTATTCTTGTCTTTATGGATACATCACGGGGAATCAGTACAACAAGTGGAGTAGTCATCACTTATATGATCAGATAGACTGTATCATTACATGGAGAGTGTCGGTATGAAACAATATTCCAGATTCAGAACTTCTGTCAGATAGAGTTAGGATATTTTCTATCCAACAGCGATCATGATTTCTTCTACCATGTTCATGAACTCGGATATTCTCAGAACGATATGCAGTCAGGTTATTATTCAGAGGACACATTCGGGACTCGTTTCAGTTATTATGATTTCTTGATCATGTTCTCAGAGCCACCAACTCCTGGTAGTCTTTATAGATTTGGTGGACCATGGGCTCTGCTAGCCTCGCCAAGCGAGGGTCGTGTTCTAGTTACGTGTGAACCTAACCAGATGTGGGCTTCGCTGCACCCTAGTGCTTAGCATTTAGCGTTGTGTTACACGTTGGCTTCGCCGCGTGAGCTCTGCCAAGTGCGAGTCTCGCAGAGCGTTAGCTCTGTTGCACCCAAATGCTTAACCCCTGAGCTGTGTTACGCGACGGTCTCACCTAGGCTTGGCTTTTTCCGTGGCTAATCCCTTCAGTGCTTAGCACTCTAGCCCGTTCCTCAGATTTCTTCTGCCTAGCATGTTTTCATGGATCCGCTGAATAAGGTTTTCTCACTGTATCTGAGCTATCGCCATGATCCTTATGAACGATCCATTCGGCTAGTCTTGCAAGGCCCAGATACCTTTTACATGTTTCATCTGCAGTCAGGTTATCATTTAGAAGTTAGTATTCAGAATTCTCCATGGTTATTCTACATTCTTGGCTATGTCTTTCAGGGGTTGCAACACCCAGTATTCAGAGATCCTTAATTATTGGTCCTCTTTATGTATGCTCAATATTATCAGGGTTTTCTTTATCTTCGGTATTCTGGTCTATTCTTGGAGAAGTAGTATGCATGCAGCATTGGTAATCCTATTACAGACTCTTTATCAAGGACAACTCATGCCATGCAGGGTTTTATATTATATTATGGATTTCAGTGCTATGGATTTCAGTGCTATGGATTTCTAGGGATTTCATCAGCTTTGCTTCGTAGTTTGAAAGAAGTATTATTGATTATCTCACCAAGTTAGCTCACTTTATATTGTTCAGAATGGGTCAGTGTTCTGAAGTTCTGGCAGCATTCTTTTATCAGCAGATATCAGGTCGGTATTATTATGACACCGTCAGACGATATATACGGCAGAAGTGTAGTAATGTATAAGTCTCGAGTCTACCGTTAAGTCAACTTGTGAGAATTGCCCTCAATTATTCATATCTAGATTGGCATAATCCTCGTTCCTACCCTTTTGTGTTCATCTTTCTCTTATCGAAATTTCGAGGTCGAAATTTTTGTAAGGTGGATGGAATGTAACACCCCGTTCCTGGAATACGTACTTAGATATGTATTCTGATTTTCTATCATATTTTTTTGATTTAGTTTTGTATTTGTTTTTATTTTATGATTATTTGTGTGATTGTTTTGTATTGGATCCAAATTGATGGACTCAGAGTCAGCTCTAATCTGAATCGGGAACCTGATACTAGCATACTGTCCGATTTGACCTTTTTGGTAATCCGATTTGACCAATTTTAGTTTCACACATCATTTTTCAATATTTTAGATTTTCATGATTTTTTGAAAATTTTCAGAATTATTTGCAAAATCTTCAAAACTGCTGTCGATTGACATCGCTGACCAGTTCTCAGATTTTTAGTTTTTAAAAAGAGTTGAATTTTTTAGAATGAGCTTTTACATTACTTCTTAGAATCTCTCTCTAAATATATTTTTTGAGATTTTTTTGAATTTATCAAAATGTGACCGATTTTGGTGTCAACTAGTATCGCCGGAAGATTCAGGATTTTTAATTTGAAAATCAGATTGAATTTCTCAAATCTAATTTCACAGAGCATCTTAAAATAATATTTTCTATTTTTGAGAATTTTTCGGAGCGATTCTGAAACAGTCGATTTTTCCCGCATTAAAATAATACTTTTCTTTTTCTTTTTTCTTTTTCTTTTCCATTTCTTTCTCCCCTATCTACCCTGTCCTTCACCCATGCCCTGCCACAGCCAGCTGCAGAACCAGCAACACCCTCTCCCTTCTCCCATATTCCCCCTCTCCCTTTCCCTCTCTTTATTTTCCTTTCCTTCTTTCTTTTCTTCCCCATCTTCTCCATTTCTCCTTCTCTCCCACTAATACATCCTCCTCTCTCTCCCTCCCTTGGCCTGACCGTCGGCCACCTCCAGCTGCGCCCCCAGAGCGCCGTCACCACCCTTGGCCGGCCATCCCCTCCCCCAAACTCTCTCCTTCCCTCCTCCTTCCATAACACACCACCATCCCCCTTTCAATTTCAACAAAACCCATTTCACCTCCACTTTCATTCTCAAAATCCACCACCAATACTCCACCACCTCCTCCACTTCCATCACCCTACCATCACATCCACCTCCTCTTCCAATCCCTAACACCACCACCACCACCACCATCAACCACCACCACCACTGACACCATCAACGCCACATCAACATAACATCACAACTTCCCCAACAACCACCAAACCCTCCTCCTCCTCCTCCCCGGGGGCTGCTGCACCGCCAACCCCCCCTCCGTCGCCGTCGCCGCCCCCCTGACCGGCGGCAGCGCCACCAGGCCGCCGGCCAACTTCCCCCTTCTCCTTCTTCTTTTCCCTTATTTCCTTTCTTCCTTCCTTTCTTCTTTTCTTCTTTCTTTCTTTCCTCCTTTCCCTTTTACCCCTTCTTTTTCATCAAAATTCTCTCTGTCACCCCCCTCTAACCAGTCCAGCAAGGCAACTCTCTCTCTCTCACTTTCCTACAAGTCTCTCTCTCTTTCCAACATCTCTCTCTTTCATTCTTTTCTCTCTCCTCTCTCATTCTCTCTCTTAATAAATTAATATCAATATATATATATATATATGTATATTTTAAGAATTATATTTGCATATTTTAATATGGCTTAGTGGCATGTATGTGTTTATGGTGTCCAGGATTTCACGCCATTTTTCGGTGATTTAGGCGAGTACATTTTCTGAGTTGCTTCATGCTTTGCTATCATCGTTTCATACCTAGTGATTGCTATGTTAACGTCTATTACATGATATATTGATATGCGAGTGCCTTGTTACCATAATTATATGCCTAATAATTGTTTTCCTGCTTTCTAATACATGATGCATCGTTATGAAAGATGATATATTATACTTGACACCTAACTCTACCACTTGAGATCTGACACCGGTACTTAACATGTTATACTTGACACCTGTTACCTGACACTTGATATCTGACACCGGTACTTGACATGTTATCACTTGACACGTGATACCTGACACCTGATATATGACACTTGATAATTGACATGCTATCACTTACTTGACAAGCTTTCACATGGTACTAGTACACTTGACTTGATGTTGTGACACCTGACTAGAATACCTGACACCTGTATTACTTTGCACATTCATAATTATCACTTTTACGGGGACTTGGCATGATTATTATATTGTTACCAGACCTCTGGTACTCCTGAACTCCTGTGCTCCTGAACTCCTGTATTCCTGAACTCATGAACAGGGAGACTCTTGATATTATGCTCCTGATATTATACTCCTGTTGATCCTTGTAATTGGATAATCATTGATGTTAGATCACTGTGGACACCTTGTGGACATTATCACTAGATTATATATATATATATAATAAAGTTTATACTGGGTGGGGGAAACTGATGGATACTGGTATGATGTCATATTTATAATGGTGGATATTTCTGAAGTGTCATGTGGGGCTCGTAATGATAAGCCCCAGAAGCAGTAGCCTGATATCTGAAGTGTCGTGTGGGGCGCGTAATGATAAGTCCCCGGAAGCAGTAGCCTGTACTCCTGAGCCTAGTCCCGGGCAGAGACGAAACCGACTATAAATATGATCCATCAGATTTATCAGTTTCAGAATAATAACTCGTCTTATTCAAAGTGAATGCATGTGTACCGCTAACACATACCTAAGCATATGGATCGGATGAATAACATAAGAATGTAACAACTAAATAGTAATAATATTAAGAACGTGTGATATTTGGTCTCTCCTTTGTTCGGGTCCTAATACTCACTTATCAGACCCGAGTAAGTTCTACTAGAGTGCGAACTCTAGCATGGACTATCAGCGATGTGAGGCACTGATAGGGAGACGATTGAAATATCAAACCGTACTAATTATTATTATTGAATAACTTAAAATACAACACATTTATATTCTCCAGTTATAGTGATAAATCATTTAATCAGGTGGTATGCTCTGAGTTGACTCCCTGCTTTATGACATATGATTTCTATGACTCAATTATTACTACTGATAAACTCTAGTTCTGTTAGTCTGAGGGCAACTCAAATTGTATGAACTCAGATGATGACGACATGGGATATGTGGTATATAGATGAGGGTTTCCTTGTTTGGATTATCCCCTTGACGTATCGACCTCGTGAATCCATAATCTGAGCTTGTATAACTAGTTTTGTCCATACTTGTATTTATCGCATGTTTAATGAATTTATCGCATGTCATGTGCACCTATGCTCTCCATACCATTTTCTATGCATGTTTTCTGATTCAGATTTATTGACATATATGTATTTACTTCATTTCAGATTTACTATCGTTCCTTTAATTTCCTTTATGTTACTTGTCATTGCCTGTACCTGTATGCCTGTACCACATCACTTGATCATGTACACGTGTGACTGTCTGAGCATGCCAATTAGTTTTATCATATGTACTCGACGGGTTGCTTTCTGACAACCCTGGATCCTTATGTCCAGATCCTGGAGTTTGGACCGTGACGGCCTTACTGTACCTGATCAGAGTGGCGCAGCGGAAGCGTGGATTAGCAGTTTCCTGTTCGGACCCTCTTTCTTCCAGCCTCCTCTTGATTGGCTCGCGAGATTCTCATCTTGCTATTCGTGAGTACTTTCCTGTATTTTATATTGTACATCCTGCTTTTGCGCTTCTTGGCGATCTTATATTCTTGAGATACTGTATCATACTTTCTGATAACTGTGTACTTGTATTATTATTGCTGGAATGTATATTACCACTGTGCTTCTGTACTCTGATTCTTATCTGTTATTGATGCTTAGCGTTTATACGAGGGTATTTTTGACCTGCATATATACGTCGCAGTAAAGTCGCAGTTCCCGTGGGATCGGGGCGTTACATGATCCTTTTGTGGAGGTTCCTTTGTGAAAGATCCTTAGTGGTTAATGAAATCCTTCACGCGGTGAAGGCGAGGACGTAGATTTTTGTGTTTGAACTTCAAAACAAATCTCTTGTATTTGTAATTGCTTTCTCTCTTGCTCTACTCTATTTGTTATTGCTTGCACTTGTGTTTTTATTTCCATTGCATTTGCTATTCATTTCTTGCATCATCTCTACTTGTCGATTTTTACTCTCTCAATCAAGAAAGCAAATTGAGCCCCTCAACTTATTGTCTAAAGTAATATAAAGGTGAAGTTCTAGAGCCCTTCATAGGGAATCCGTCTTCAATTTTTATTAGAGTTTACCATTTGCACTATTCATTTTATTTGTTGCATTTTCACAATTGATTAGCAGTACACCTATTCACCCCCTCTAGTTGTACTTTCAGGTATTGTCACCTGGTCTTGGGGCTGATGGAGCCCAAAGAGAAAAGTTCTTCATACTTCTCTTGGTCAAATTCAACCACGAGCGACTCGATCGTTGATTCAAGAAGCCTGAGATCAGTTTGCGCTACTGCCTTCTCGTCGGTTGAAAAAGAAGTCCCCAGTGGAGTCGCCATCTTTTGTTTGGTCAAAAAATTGAGCGAAGTAAAATTTTTTGAGTGGACGAAAGATTACAATGGAACAAATTTTGATTACAAAAGAGAGGAGGATTTGAGTAGATCTCCTCTTTATTTAATGTTGGGTTCTTCATGTAGCGGTGGAAGGTGATTCTTGTCTTCCGTTGACGAGCCGGATCAAAGGTTTTCCTAGATCTTCTTATTGTTGCTCTCATTTTATGCACACTGATGTATATGAACTTCAGTGAATGGCTAAAAGAAATCTCAAAGAGATTAGAACTTGAACTCAACAAGCAGAAGGAATATAATCCTTTCTTATCTTGAACTCTCCAAAAGCTGAACTCCAATGCTCAGGCGCTGAACCTCTCTCTGGCTGATTTTCTTAAGAGCTCCCCTGTCTAAGCCCTTCTTCATAGTTTTCATAGCTATTTATAGAGATTTTCAGGGGTATAATTGTCCCCTATAAATCCTCCATAACAGGGATTAATGACTGATAACATTTCATGGGTGATAATGACCAGTAATGACTAACAGTTACAACAGGTACACGGGTCTGACTTGGACGCAGACTTCATTCTGTTGTCTGAGATGTGGAGCTTACAGGCTCATATTTGCATTGAAATGTGGAGCTCACAGGTTCGTGCTTAAGTTGAAACGCAAAGCTCACAGGCTCACATTAGAGTTGAAACGCGGAGCTCACACGCCTGCGTTTAAATTGAAACGCGAGCCTCGCGTATAGGAGATGAGGTCCGCGTTTGTAAGGCTCGGTTTGAGGCTTGGTCTTCAGTAATTTTTAGATAGCCTTCCCCCTCTTAGAGTCACATGTTCATTGCTTCGCTGATGGGTCAACACTCATAAGCAACTATGAATCCAACTCAGCTGCAGGGATTTACTCCACTCGAAGGCCAAAAGTTTGCAGGTATAGCTGATGGACCACCCTCACTTGAAAACAATGTCGTGGGCTTACCAAGTCACTCCTAGACAAACCAACCACACAAATGATAGAGATTAACACTCCGAAGAGGCGTGATCATATCAATTTCGAAGGCCAACAATAAAGTCGGCCAGATGATCCCGATTCGATCCTTCCATCCTGCTGCTACATCCAACCACACCTCCAAACTCTAAGAGCATGTCCTCCGAAGAACATCTGTCAGAAGGCACAATATCATTGCTCACACCACTGCCCAAAAGTTCCCAGAAGAAGCTCAAGGAGATTCCTTCACAAAAATAAGAATCCTCCAAATGAAGGACTTCTCCTCTCCGTCTGGAACACGCCTCCAAGGAAGCCAGACTGGAACTTTCCTCCTCTGTGCATTTTAGGAAGAACAAGGATTCCCAAGAAGCCCTCCAAAGCAAAGGCAATGCTCTGGACTACAGATGTACTTTGGGAAGACGGGCCAGGTAGTGAACATCACACCATGTTCCCATGCTCTGAAGAAGAGGTATGGCTCTGGAAGAAAGAGTGATTCACCGGCGGTTCCTGGCAAAAACACCCCATTTTTTCTTCCTATTGCTCGCCACACAGAAGAAATCCCCAAGCATGAGGCATCGGTGTCCGAGCAGACTGAAGCTTGCAAAACATGGTTGGATGGTTATAGAATCACACTAGCAACCAAGAGCTGCTCAGGACAAGTACCAGCTCTGATCGGAGCCAGACCCCCACCGTCACCCTCGACAGCGGCACCCTATCACGACACATAATATATCATACTAAGTTCATCACGATAACAAATGTAACGCACCGCATGGAGAGAACCCGGCCACCATTCCCCCACCTTCGTCGTCTCCCTTCCTTCCTCCATCTGATAAAGGAGAAAAAAGAAGACATAGCGATCTAGCAGAACAAACGGAAGGAGTTTTAAAGCATATAATTCTTTTAAGAAGATAGCAGAAATGATTTCCATCCTGGGTTCCATTCTATTATTGTATGGAGAAAGAGAAGGCGAAACAACTTCAATTTTCAATCCCCGAAAAGCCGATCCACGTCCTGAGATTTTCAATCAACCGAATCAGCAGAAGATCAAACGTCACCGCCAAAACATAAAACCCTACCTCCCAGTCATTATGTCTCCTTGATTCGAAGAGACACAGGATTTGATCCTAAAGAAATCCAGCCGATCGATGCGATAGCTAGCAGCTAGTTGTACAACCTGATAATTAAATCCTGAAGATCAACATTTATGATCCAGATCCTCTTCTGCCTACGAACTTGAAGACGAACTTAAGGCATTAAAAGGTCTCTTACCAACTCCGCTCTTCTGACTTCCCGTCAGTAGGCTCTGACAATCAAAAGAGCGGGGGGGCATCTGTAATGGTCAAAAGCTGACCCTATTCAAGATGGCGACACTTCAAAAGGTAAGGCCTATCGACATCGTTGGGGGCACGGTCCCCTGCTTGCCGTCGATCAACTACGTACTACTAAAGATACTAGCTCCTCCTCACCTCAAGAGGCAGCTATAAATCCCTAAGCACCGCAACAGCTCGAAAATTAGCTCCTTCAGATGCTTGCTGATCGAGCCAAACTTACACAAAAAATATAGACTTTTAGAATAGTGTTAGGTCCTCGATGCTACCGTGTGGCCTAGGGCTAATAGGTCATGATCCACACGGAAGGATAGGGATGGAATCGTTGTGTAAGTTTTTTCTTTTAATTTACCAAAACTAGTTAACACTTATTTTCTCAGTTTTATAAAAAAAATGTTAGGTTAAGTTAAGAAGGAGATGGTAGAAGAAGAGATGGTGGTGTTATTGTTGTTTTATTTGCAAAAGAAAAGGAAAGACAAAATAAAGAAGAGAATTATGACTCTAAACTAATGACATGAAAAAGAAAACAAAAGGAGTACTTACCTTTGTTGTTGAATCGTATTGAAGAATTACCTTGAAATAAAGAAAGGCAGTAGAAAAGAATAAATAAAAGCAGGTCTTTAGCGAGATCTGTAAATCACCTAGGGGGGTGAATAGGTGATGGCTAATCTAATGGTCAATTAATATGAAATTAAAACTTATTAAACTAAACACCACGCATAACACAAGAGTGTAGCCGGATTCCCCGTGAAAGGCTCTGGACTAACTCCTCAAGATTCCTTTAAATAAGAGTTGAGGTGCCGCGTTGGCTCTCTTGGTTGAATACAAGTGTTAGCAAATAATCCCCAAGCATATAACAATTAAGCACACAATATATCAAGCATATAAGATAAAGACAATATTAGCATGCAAGATATAATGACAAGTAAGAGATAGAGAGAGCAATCGTAAACACGGGAGATTTATTTCGAGGTTTGAGCACACTTGCTCTACGTCCCCGCCTTCAACACTATGAAGGATTTCCACTAAAATCGATCCCACCGGATCACTTGGTGCCGCAACACCTACAAGCTCTTTGGACTCTCTAGTCCCTCTTTTGTTCCCGCAAGAACACACTGAAATCACCTAGAGGGGGGTGAATAGGTGATATAGCTAATCTATTAACTCAATGCGGAATTTAAAAACTTAATGCAATACACTCAAGTGCAATCAATAAGTGATGCACACACAACCAAGCCAAGCAATTATGAATGCACAATATGATTAGTTGCAAGGCACAAAGTAAAGAGAGAGATAGAGAGAGTCAATGGATCAAGCGCAAACAACAAGATATGTTTCGAGGTTCGAGCACCCAGCTCTACATTCCCGCCTTCGACACACGAAGGATTTCTAATCCACTAGCTAGTCCACAAAGAACTCTCACAAGGAGTACCCAACTCCTCTCTTTACAACCACAACCTCCTCCTTGAGGCAAGCTCCAATCCAACAAGACAATCACCTCACAACTTGAGGGATTAGCACAAAGCAAATAAGGATCACCTCACCACTTGAGGGATATAACCCAATAGCACAACCTCCTCAACACAATGAGGGAAAGGCACAAAGCCAAGCTAAGTTAGGGTTTATAACTTGGTGGTCTAACAAACAACCACAAACAATTTCTTTCTCCCACACAAAGATCCTATAGAAGAGATAGTAGATTTTAGCTCAAGTGTGGAGAAAACCAATGGAATGGAAATCAAAATCACAAAGAAAAATCCTTGGGAAAACTGAAACCAAGATATAGAAGATGAATCAAAACTCTTTTTCCAAAAACCCTTTTCTTTGGTTTTCCAAACCTTAGCAAAAACTCAAAATAGATTGT
Organism: Agave tequilana; assembly: GCA_038442645.1. Taxonomy (NCBI): domain Eukaryota; kingdom Viridiplantae; phylum Streptophyta; class Magnoliopsida; order Asparagales; family Asparagaceae; genus Agave; species Agave tequilana. Next base: position 77,125 of record JAVJIF010009411.1, read on the forward strand.
TCAATATGAGTTCAAAAACTTCTTTTGATTGCTGTGAAAACACCAGAGAGTAGGAAAAAATTCGCACAAAAAATCTTCAAGAAAACAGGCTATGAATGGGGTATTTATAGCCCCTAGAAAAATATAGCCGTTGGCAGCAGAAACTGCCAGAAATGCACTACAGGTCGACCGGCCGGTCGACCGTCCAACGGTCAAATTCTGCCCGTTGCCAGCTACCGGTCGACCGCCCGGTCGACCGAAACAAACAGAGACTAGCCTGCATGCAGTCGGTCGACCCTGAGGTCGGCCGGCCCAATAGGCAGCCAGCGTGCGCGTATCCGTGCACGTCGGTCGACCCTAACGGTCGACCGGCTACTTGGTGCGGCCGACCGTTCGGGTCGACCGACCTAGCCTGGCAGAGGCTGTTCTGGTCAGCAAAAACATGTAATTTTTAATCCCAAAAATTCTCATTAAATCTCTAAAAATCCACAAAAATAGTTTTATCATTTTTCATTAAAACACAAACTTGTGTTAAGAAGTTTAACACAAATCTCAAACATTTTGAACTATTTTTGTGTTATAGAAATTTTGCCAAAAACCAAAAACTGTATTTTCTAAAACTTGGATTTTTGAATAGAAAATACATTTTGTCCAAAACTTATCCAATTACAAAAACATGATATTAAACAACATTTAGGCATGATGTATATGGATATAATCCTATATACATGAAACATATATATATATATCCATGTTTTTGTCATTAATTCCAAAATATGTTTTGTTGAAAATACCAAAACATAAAACACATGAAATAGACTATCAAACTAAGTTTGTCAAAGAAGATGAAGCATGCATGTATATAGAACAAATCTAATATACATTAAACCATGTAAACTTGTTTTGATATAATATCTATTCATGCAAACCAAGATCGGTTAAACCAAAAACCGAAAACCAAAACATGAAACGTGTGTGTTGTGAACTTGAGCATATCATACTATTTTAATCTTTACAATTTGGATCTAAACACAAAACTAAACTATGGTACCGATGTCTTCTTGTAGAGCGCAATCTCCAAGCCGACTCGAACCAAAAACTCTTTGATCCACCGAGCAAGTGCTATATATGATCTTTGACGCTCGGGCTCTTGAATCAACATGTAAAAGCTTCCAAATTATCATGTTGAAGCTAATCACCAACTAATAACTTGATTAATGATCTGAAACTAAATAACACAAGATTATTAGTACACATAACTACATGAGTTAATCATCATCAAAACTAGAGTGGAAGGCCTCTGGGCCAACAATCTCCCCCTTTTTGATGATGACAAAACTCATGGAGTTATATATGCATGGATTAAAGTTAAGCTTCAAAGAAGCTCCCCCTTAACTCATGCATAGGGATAAACAACAAATATGTGCAATGAATACTAAACATGAAACATGCATAGATATGCATAAAACAATAAATGGCTCTAGATACCAATGAAAGATACCAATGAAATTTTCAAAAACAAATAACATGCTCTAGATACCAATTAACAAAAACAAACAAACCTCTAGATACCAATTAAACTAAACAAATAAACAAACTCTAAATACCAATTAAACTTCATATATGCAAAACAAAACTAATGATCTCTTATACAAGCTCTTGATATCAAAACTAAACATGTTCTTTAAATAATGCTTTGGATATCAATTGAACTTAATAAAAACATAAAACATGCATACAAAACATGCATACAAACATGCCTATAAACTCAAATTCTTCTCCCCCTTTTTGTCAATCATCAACAAAGGGGTTAAAAACAAAACTAATAAAAACATATACTGATTAAAAGAAATTCTTCTCCCCTTTATTTACAAAACTTAATAAAAACATATTCTTTTTATATTCAAAACAAGGAATCAAAATCAAGGGATGTTCTCCCCCTTTTGTCTAAACTCAAATATGATACCAATTAGAAGAAAATGTGTCAAGGAAGTGCATATTGATACCAATTAAAAGTGAAACTATACCAATGAAAAACAAAAATCTTGATACCAATTGATAAGTAAACAAACATCATATCAATTGTAAATAAACAATTTTGATATCAATTGAAATTAAACATAACAAATTTTGAATTTCTAAACATAAATGTTGATACCAATTGAAATTAAACATAGATCTTTAATACCAAAGTTTATTTAAACATATAAACAAATTTGATTTTGATACCAATTGAAATTATTATTCTCTATCATAAAGTAAGGGAGTGGAATACTAAATACCAATTGAAAGATGAAATACAAGATTTTCTCCCCCTTTATGAAATACCAATAAAAACTATGATAAAGCTCGAATTAAGATACCAATTGAAAACTAAATCAATTGAAACAAAGTTGAAGCTCAAGCTTATCATAAACAAAATCTTGTGCTTAAAGATATAGGGATATAATAAGCACAAATAAAACATATATATGTATGAAAAGTAGATACCAATTGAAATTGATATTCTTTGAAATGCAAGCATACATACATAAAAATATATGAGTACACAAGAAAAGTCAAGATTGATACTAATTGAAAGAATTCAATGATACCAATTGAAACAACAATAAGATCAATTGTATATCTCATATTTCTATCCTCCCAATCATGTTCAAGTTTTAAAATGATTTTCACTATAAAGCATACATGAGCATGATCTCCCATCCAACCACCCTTGGATGGTAGGGGTTTTCAAAAATAGGTTTACAAATATAGTATGTTTGAAAACTACTACCAAGGAAGAATATCACAACTAGTTATATGAATCAACTAGTACGAGATCCTTCAAACAAAAAATAACAAAAATATTTTTCATGAAGACACATGTAAACCACATGGCACTAAAACACTCAAAATCCATATAGCACAATTTGTACTCATGAAAACTAAGTCATGAGAAAATATTAAATAAGGTGAGTGTACAAGTGTTGTGAGAAACATATCAACATGAAAATAGACAATCAAGCTCAATATTGAAAATATGAAATTCATCTCAGATGTGAAATCACCAATTGAAATCATCTTAAAAACATGAAATTCATCATAAATGTGAAATTACCTAGCAAACATGAAATTCATCCAAACGATTTAAACTTCAAGGCATATGTATGTCATGTACAAACTAAAGTATACATACATATCTTAAACACAATGAGTCCACAAAAGTATATGCATGAAGGCACGTGGCTCAAGGATGTACATGTATAATCAATAGTTTGGACAAGATAGACATATACAAGAAGTTAAAACACATGATCATAGAAACATATCCAAAATGAGGAATACAAGTCAAATGCAAGAATCATCAAAACTAGACTATACTAGTACATCAAGTGAATATAAATGAGCGTTCAAGCACAAACATATATAAAGGTCTATTTGTAGCTCACTAGTTGTACAAGTATAAATCCTAGTCTTAATGAAAACTTAACATCTAAACATATATCCAAAACGTGAGGCATAAAACTAGACATAAATCAACACGATAATCATAAAAATGATCATGAAGTAAATCCACATGCTATTAGAATCATGATATACATAATAGTCTATAAACATCAAAACATGTGGCAAAAACAGAAATCATACAACACATCACCATTGTTTAGCTATTACAACACATGTTATTTATCAAAACATGAATCATTAAAACAAAAATCATACAATCATAAACATCCAAATGGTCATAATGCATATGCATGTGCATTAGATCTAGGGCATACATGTTAGTTTAAACAAGGTGAGAACACTAAATATAGATCCATATAAAACATGAGTGCTCAAGTAACTAAACATGTATAACACTAATCTAATCAACATGACTAAGCATAATGAACAATAAAACAAGACATGTTATGAATAGATGAACATGAAAAGCATGCAAATAAAAATGGGAGTTAGAGAATGATACCAAAACCGATGAAGGTGCATCTCTAGTTCTCCAAACCACGGTGGTCCTCCCACCAAATCCTCTTGAGAGTGAAGCATCCAAATGGTTCTCTTTTAAGCTTAGAACGCATCCACCTCAAGGCACCAATACTCTCACATGATGCGAGAGCTCCCACCTACATCAAAAGTCAAGGAGGTGATTTTTGGTACCCATTTTCATTTGGGTCCATAGGGGTTAGTTTCTTTTCTAACCCAAACAAGATTACATGCTAAATTTTCATTATGTAAACGATCATAGCAAAATCTAGCAAGATGGCCTTTTCGACCACAATGTGTACATGTGTACACATGAGCATACATGTCATGGTTGTGTCCGTGGAAAGCATGTGTATGCCGTGTAGGGTGTGCATGCAAAGATGGACCTTGTTTCTTATGAACCAAGGTTTCCAAACGTGTATGATTTAAAGCACATTGGCTCAAAGTAGAGCCCAAACAATCAACACTTTTCTTCAAAACAATTATATCTTTTTCGATACTTGAAGATAAAGTGGAGCATGCAAGAGGTGTGCTAGAAGAAGAAGCTATACTAGCATGGCACACATGAGAATCAATATCAATTTTTAAAGATTCATTTATCTTTAAAACTAAATCCAATTCTTTTGTAATGGAATCAATTTCATTTTTCAAGACAAGGTTATCTTTTAAAACAAAATCTAATTTAGATGATAAAACCTCATTGTTTTTCACAACATCATCACAATCATTTTTGCTTTTCAAAAATTCATTTTCCTTTAAAGCAAGTTCAAGTTGAGATTTAAGTGAGTCACGTTCACTTATAATCTCTTCCTTTTCTTGCAAAGTCAATTCAAAATTAGAACACAAATCCTTTAATTCATCTTTCAAAATAAGGTTATCCTCTTTCAAAAGATTGTGTTTTTCCAAGAGATTTTCAAGCTTTTGAGCAAGTTCCAAATTTAAAGATTGAACTTCTAAACATCCATAGCAATAGGAACTAGAGCTATCATCTAATTGAGTGTCCGATTGTACCTCAAGGGACTTCTTCCCGTGGACCATGAGGCAATGCTCTTCGGACTTTTCTCTCATAGATCTCCTCATCTTGTTAATAATCCTTGGTAGCTCGGGAGAAGTCAATATGCTCCAAACTGCAAAAGCCGAGTCATAATGATCAAACACCGGTAAAAGATGTTCATTAAGAGATGCTCTAAGTGCTCTAAGTGCTAATGCATTAGCCTTTTTGTGTTTGCTACTATTGGGGAAGGATTCTAAAGTGGAGGCTTGATAAACAAGATGACCTAGTGATTTTAAATGCCTACTCATATTGGCCTTCCAAGTATCAAGTCTAAAATAGTCAAACATAGGAGGGCTATCCATAAATGAGTGCAAATGAAGATTAGCAAACCAAGATCTCACTCCTAGGTGGTTAAACCTAAATATCAGGAGCGTAGGCTCTGATACCAATTGAAATCACCTAGAGGGGGGTGAATAGGTGATATAGCTAATCTATTAACTCAATGCGGAATTTAAAAACTTAATGCAATACACTCAAGTGCAATCAACAAGTGATGCACACACAACCAAGCCAAGCAATTATGAATGCACAATATGAATAGTTGTAAGGCACAAAGTAAAGAGAGAGATAGAGAGAGTCAATGGATCAAGCGCAAACAACAAGATATGTTTCGAGGTTCAAGCACCCAGCTCTACATCCCCGCCTTCGACACACGAAGGATTTCTAATCTACTAGCTAGTCCACAAAGAACTCTCACAAGGAGTACCCAACTCCTCTCTTTACAACCACAACCTCCTCCTTGAGGCAAGCTCCAATCCAACAAAACAATCACCTCACAACTTGAGGGATTAGCACAAAGCAAACAAGGATCACCTCACCACTTGAGGGATACAACCTAATAGCACAACCTCCTCAACACAATGAGGGAAAGGCACAAAGCCAAGCTAAGTTAGGGTTTATAACTTGGTGGTCTAACAAACAACCACAAACAATTTCTTTCTCCCACACAAAGATCCTATAGAAGAGATAGTAGATTTTAGCTCAAGTGTGGAGAAAACCAATGGAATGGAAATCAAAATCACAAATAAAAATCCTTGGGAAAAACTGAAACCAAGATATAGAAGATGAATCAAAACTCTTTTCCCAAAAACCCTTTCTTTGATTTTCCAAACCCTAGCAAAAACTCAAATAGATTGTTCAATATGAGTTCAAAAACTTCTTTTGATTGCTGTGAAAACACCAGAGAGTAAGGAAAAATTCGCACAAAAAATCTTCAAGAAAACAGGCTATGAATGGGGTATTTATAGCCCCTAGAAAAATATAGCCGTTGGCAGCAGAAACTGCCAGAAATGCACTACAGGTCGACCGGCCGATCGACCGTCCAACGGTCAAATTCTGCCCGTTGCCAGCTACCGGTCGACCGCCCGGTCGACCGAAACAAACAGAGACTAGCCTGCATGCTGTCGGTCGACCCTGAGGTCGGCCGGCCCAATAGGCAGCCAGCGTGCACGTATCCGTGCACGTCGGTCGACCCTAACGGTCGACCGGCTACTTGGTGCGGCCGACGTTCGGGTCGACCGACCTAGCCTGGCAGAGGCTGTTCTGGTCAGCAAAAACATGTAATTTTTAATCCCAAAAATTCCCATTAAATCTGTAAAAATTCACAAAAATAGTTTTATCATTTTTCATTGAAACACAAACTTGTGTTAAGAAGTTTAACACAAATCTCAAACATTTTGAACTATTTTTGTGTTATAGAAATTTTGCCAAAAACCAAAAACTGTATTTTCTAAAACTTGAATTTTTGAATAGAAAATACATTTTGTCTAAAACTTATCCAATTACAAAAACATGATATTAAACAACATTTAGGCATGATGTATATGGATATAATCCTATATACATGAAACATATATATATCCATGTTTTTGTCATTAATTCCAAAATATGTTTTGTTGAAAATACCAAAACATAAAACACATGAAATAGACTATCAAACTAAGTTTGTCAAAGAAGATGAAGCATGCATGTATATAGAACAAATCTAATATACATTAAACCATGTAAACTTGTTTTGATATAATATCTATTCATGCAAATCAAGATCGGTTAAACCAAAAACCGAAAACCAAAATATGAAACTTGTGTGTTGTGAACTTGAGCATATCATACTATTCTAATCTTTACAATTTGGATCTAAATACAAAACTAAACTATGGTACCGATGTCTTCTTGTAGAGCGCAATCTCCAAGCCGACTCGAACCAAAAACTCTTTGATCCACCGAGCAAGTGCTATATATGATCTTTGACGCTCGGGCTCTTGAATCAACATGTGAAAGCTTCCAAATCATCTTGTTGAAGCTAATCACCAACTAATAACTTGATTAATGATCTGAAACTAAATAACACAAGATTATTAGTACACATAACTACATGAGTTAATCATCATCAAAACTAGAGTGGAAGGCCTTTGGGCCAACACACACTGCAAGCTTAGTAGCTCGCCGAGGCCGCACCTCAAACAAAGAGTTCACACACGAACTTGAAACACCGCGAACCCGCAAGTCCGCCTCCTCAAAGTACAAAGATGAAACTTTGGTGATCACAACACTTTGATTACCTAAATCCTCTCACAACAAAGATCCCTATAGGTAGATATAGCAATGGATAGCTCAAGTGTTGTGTGAGAAAACTAGGATTGAAATGGTGAAGGAAGACACAAGAAAATCTCTTTTCAAACACTCTTGAAAATCTCTCCTTTTGATATGGCAATTTTGGCTCTTAAACAAGTGGAGATAAACACCTAATAGAGTTGGAAAAACTGGCTCAAAACCCACTTGAAAATTTTGTTTAAAACAGTCCCAAAAGCCCTCTTTTTATAGGGCTAGAAAAACTAGCCGTTGGGGCATTTTTTTTCAGCCCTGGCGGCTGACGGTCGACCGGCCCAGTCGACCGCCAACGGTCAGAATTCTGACCGTTGGAGCCTCGATCGACCGGCCCGGTCGACCGCTGCCTGGAACAGAGAGCAGAGCTCTCTGCCGGTCAACCGACCCGGTCGACCGGGGCTTTCCAGAGAGCAGAAGCTCTCTGGTGGCCGACCGGGTCAATCGACCGGCCCTCCAGCAGACTTGGCGTGCACGTTCTGTGCACGTCGGTCGACCGTCCCGGTCGACAGACTCCAAGCTCGGTCGGCCGGTCCGGTCGACCGGCAGAAGCCAGACAGGACATTTTTAGGGATTTAAAAGTTATCTTTTTAGCTTAAATAAAATCCCATAAATTCACAAAAAATCTACAAAAATAGTTTCAATATTATACTTGGATAAACAAACATGTTTGAGCAAAATCAAGACATGTTACAAACAATTTGAACTATTTTTATAACTTATAAATTTTGGCTTAAAACAAAATCTGTATTTTTCCAAAATAGATTTTTCCAAAACTTCTCCAAAAAACAAAAACAAGATATTTTAAACACTTTGAAAGCATAGAGTGTATGGATATGATTCACTAACATACATGATGAAATATCTATAATTTTGACAATAAGTACTAAACATGGTTTTGGTTAAAGACATGTAAACTTTGAATACCAAAAGCCAAACCGATATTTTTCCAAAATGAAAACTCTTTTGTATTTTTCAAAATAAAACTCTTATATGAGAACTCATCTAAATCAAGAGTGTGTGTGTGTAAGATATACTTGGACAATCCATCAACTATTCTATCCTTTACATTTTATCTAAAAACAAAATCTTATAAAAACAAACTTAGACACAAGTCTTGATCTTGAAGTCTTCACTTGAAGTCTTCTCCTCCTTCTTGACTTGGTCCAAACTTGATCCAACGAGCTAGACTGCTCTTGAGTACTTGATGTGGTCGTGATGCATAGGCTCTTGAATCAAAACGTGTTAGCTCCAAAACTTAACTTTAAATCCTTTATTGAAGCTACACACTTACTAAGATCTTAATCACAAATCTGAGACTAAATAAACACAAGATCATTAGTACTATAACTACATGAGTTTGTCATCATCAAACTAGAGTGATGGGCCTTTGGGCCAACAATCTCCCCCTTTTTGATGATGACAAAACTCATGGAGTTATATATGCATGGATTAAAGTAAAGTTTCAAAGAAGCTCCCCCTTAACTCATGCATAACAAATAAGCAATAAGATATGACAATAAAGCACATAAACATGTATGCAAACATAAGGGGATAAACATGTCAATCAAGCATAAAACTCATCAAATTCTTTTCTCCTCTTTGCAAAACAAAAGTAATATGCATAAACAAAAATTCTTTTCCCCCTTTATGTATAAAACAAGGAAAACTTGCATATATACTAAAATACTTCTCCCCCTTTTTATCAATCATCAACAAAGGGGTTAAAGTAAACACAAAATAATGTTCTCCCCCTTTTTGTTAAAAACAAAAAAAATCAACAAAGAGGTGAACTCAAATCAACCAATAAAGAGATATATGCGATATACATTCATGAAGAGGAAGACGCTAAATTAACTTCCCTACATACATGCATTACATGAAGAAGGGATGACAAGCCCTAATTCACATAACACATAATATGCAATGCATAAGAGGAGATGTGAAGCTCCCCCTACACACGTGTACCGTATAAAGAAGAGTTGTCAAGCTCCTCAATATAAGATACACTCAACATGAATCTATATGTAGAAGAGATGTTAAGCCCCCCTTGCATATAGTCAATATAAATCAAAACATTTTTAATATTTCTTATAAATTTTGAATTTTCTCAATAAAACAAATTTTGAGATATCTTAATAAATCAAATTTTAAGATATCAATTGTAAATAAACATTACAAATTGTGAATTTTAATTGTAATTGAAACATTTTATCAATTGAAATTATAATGAAATTTTGATACAAATTGTGATCTTGATACCAATGAAAGAAAGGTATTTTATATTTTGATACCAATATAAATTTTCAAGGATACCAATTGAAATAAATAGATCAATAGATACCAATTGAAATATATTATACATTTTGATATCAATAAAAATACTAATTGAAAAAAATATCAATTGAAGATAATGCATAAGCTTATATAAAAATATCAATTGAGAAATCAATTGAAAATTAAGATTTGAATGAAGCTTAGCATAAACATGCTTTGTACTTTAAACATGTAAATATCTTGAGAATCAAGCACCAATAAATCATATATATGTATGAAAAGATAATACCAATAGAAATTGATATTATTTGAATTGAAGCATACATATACAGAAAACAAAATATGAGTATATACAAAATGAATATCAATTGAGATACCAATGTAAATCAAGTATATAACTCATAACTACCACCCTTTATATGCTCAAGATAAAAGATTTTTCAATAAAGCTTACAAGGCATACTCGCCCATCCGTCCACCCATTAAAGGGTAGGTAGGGATTTTCAAAAATAGAATTTTGAAAATATTTTTATTGTGAAAACACTACCAAATGAAGAATAAATAACTAGTTAAAAGTAACTTTTGAAAACTAGTTAAAGATCCTTCAAAACATGAAACCAAATCATATGTATTTCATGAATCATACTAAATACATAAAGTTTGACACTCGAAATCTATAGGCTCAAAAATAATCATGAAACAAAGTCATGAATAAATAAATAAAGTGTGAGTGCACAAAAATCATGTAATTAGCATTTTCCATGAAGATAATCAATGAAGCTCAAACAAATATGAAAATCATTTTATCAAACAAATCATGAAAATTCATTTTTCATATAAAGATAAAAATCATAAAAATTCATTTTTCATCTTAAAAACAAACTTCTAGGTATATGTATGATTTATCCAAAACTAATAATATGCATACATATCCCAAATATAAAAAGAGTCTATGATATGATTTGCATGAAAGCAAGAGACTCAAGAGACATACATGTATATTCATTAGATTTGAATACAAACTACATATACATGAAGTAAAAACATGAAAATTGGAAAAATAAGTGTAAATGAGAGAATCATCAAAACTAGGCTATACATGTGCATATAGTGAGTACAAATGAACAATGAAGTGCAAACATATATGAATCAAATGTGGCTCACTACTTATACACGTATATATCCAAGTTTTGATAAAAACTACATTTAAACTAGTATTTACCACATGACGCACAAAACAAATAAAACATAAACATGCTAAAAATATCATATATGAACAAGTATGTAAATAAATAAAATAAGAGTTTAGAGATAGTTACCAAACCAAAGAACTATGCTCTAATTCTCCAAAACATGGTGGTTGTCCCACCAAACCTCCTTGATAGCGGTGCATCAAATGTGTGTCCATCAAGTCCATGTGCATCCACCATCAAGGCACCAACTCTCTCACGTTTTGTGAGAGCCCGCACCTACATCAAATACAAAAGGTGGGGATTTTGGTACCCATTTTCTTTTGGGTCCTTTAGGGTTAGCATTGTAAGAAACCCAAACATTCTTATTAGCAAAATTTAAAGTATTTATCTTATCATAACAAAATTTTGCTAAATGACCTTTGCGACCACAATGTGTACACTTGTACACTCTATGATGCATATATGTATGAGTGTGATCGTGGCGTGCAAAATGTGCATATGCATGATGAGAGTGATGTGCATGAACATGGGGAACTTGTTTCTTTTGAAACAAGGATTCCAATCTTTTATGGTTAAATGGACAATTGCTCAAGGTTGAGCTTAAACAATCAATTCTATTTTTCAAAAATTTAACTTCATTTTTATTAATAGTGGCATGTAAAGCATGATAAGAATGAGAATCATATTTCTTATTCTTTTAGGAACATTTACTTTTTCTTTTTCAATAATTTTTCTTTTTAAAGAAGTGTTTTCATTTAAAGCAACTTCTTTTTGTTTTTCCACCAAAACAATTTTATTTTCAAAGAAGTATTTCCTTCACAAAGATCATTTAATTTAGAAATCAAGAAAATATTCTCATTTTTCAAAGTTTCATTTTCTTTTTCAATGCATGCAACTTTATTTTTAAAAGAATCATTTTCTTTTAACATGCAATCAAATTTCTTTTCAAATTCTTATTATCCTTTTTAAGCAATTCATATTTTTCTAAGAGTTGTTGACAAAATCTAGTTCATTATAAGGCATTTCAACATCCTCTTCTACCTCGGATTTGGTAGTTACCTCAAGGAGGTTATCCCCTTGGACCATGTAGCACACGTTAGAGGCGTCACTTCCAACATCCGAGTCGCTCCCCGCATATTATTGTTCTTTTTCGCCAAGGGAGATGATGGTGTTCCATACTACAAAAGCCGAATCAAGATTAGCAACCCTAGATAAATAATCATCATTTAGGGTAGATCTTAGAGCATGTAGGGCTTTTGCATTAGCCTCAATATTTTTTGCCATTTAAACAATATGAATTTTTAATAGTGGCAAAATAAACATGAATCTCTAAGGCTTTGAGGTATAAGGACATCTTAACTTTCCAAGTTTGGATGTTAAGAATGTCAAAAGTGGGAGATGATATGAAATCCATGGTGTGTGTACAAATATTGTGATAAGCTATAAAATGAGGATCTTAACTCTAGGTTGTAAGACCTAAATCAAGAGCACTTGGCTCTGATAGCAATTGTAAATCACCTAGAGGGGGGTGAATAGGTGATGGCTAATCTAATGGTCAATTAATACGGAATTAAAGCTTATTAAACTAAACTCCACGTATAACACAAGAGTGTAGCCAGATTTCTCGTGAAGGGCTCTGGAATAACTCCTCAAGATTCCTCTAAATAAGAGTTGAGGTGTCGCGTTGGCTCTCTTGGTTGAATACAAGTGTTAGCAAACAATCCCCAAGCATATAACAATTAAGCACACAATATATCAAGCATATAAAGATAAAGACAATATTAGCATGCAAGATATAAAGACAAGTAAGAGATAGAGAGAGCAATCGCAAACACAGGAGATTTGTTTCGAGGTTCGAGCACACTTGCTCTACGTCCCCGCCTTCAACACTATGAAGGATTTCCACTAAAATCGATCCCACCAGATTACTTGGTGCCGCAACACCTACAAGCTCTTTGGACTCTCTAGTCCCTCTCTTGTTCCCGCAAGAACACACTGCAAGCTCACTAGCTCGCCGAGGCCGCACCTCAAACAAAGAGTTCACACACGAACTCGAAACACCGCGAACCCGCAAGTCCGCCTCCTCAAAGTACAAAGATGGAACTTTGGTGATCACAACACTTTGATTACCTAAATCCTCTCACAACAAAGATCCCTATAGGTAGATATAGTAATGGATAGCTCAAGTGTTGTGTGAGAAAACTAGGATTGAAATGGTGGAGGAAAACACAAGAAATCTCTTTTCAAAACACTCTTGAAAATCTCTCCTTTTGATATGGCAATTTTGGCTCTTAAATAAGTGGAGATAAACACCTAATAGAGTTGGAAAACTAGCTCAAAACCCACTTGAAATCTTGTTTAAAACAGTCCCAAAAGCCCTCTTTTTATAGGGCTAGAAAAACTAGTCGTTGGGGCATTTTTTCAGCCCTGGCGGCTGACGGTCGACCGGCCCGGTCGACCGCTAACGGTCAGAATTCTGACCGTTGGAGCCTCGATCGACCGGCCCGGTCGACCGCTGCCTGGAACAGAGAGCAGAGCTCTCTGCCGGTCGACCGGCCCGGTCGACCGGGGCTTTCCAGAGAGCAGAAGCTCTCTGGGTCGGTCAACCGGCACTCCAGCAGACCTAGCGTGCACGTTCTGTGCATGTCGGTCGACCGTCCCGGTCTACCGACTCCAAGCTCGGTCGATCGGTCCGGTCGACCGGCAGAAGCCAGACAGGACATTTTTAGGGATTTAAAAGTTATCTTTTTAGCTTAAATAAAATCCCATAAATTCACGAAAAATCTACAAAAATAGTTTCAATATTATACTTGGATAAACAAACATGTTTGAGCAAAATCAAGACATGTTACAAACAATTTGAACTATTTTTGTAACTTATAAATTTTGGCTAAAAACAAAATCTGTATTTTTCCAAAATAGATTTTTTTCAAAACCTCTCCAAATACAAAAATAAGATATTTTAAACACTTTGAAAGCATAGAGTGTATGGATATGATTCACTAACATACATGATGAAATATCTATATTTTTGACAATAAGTACTAAACATGGTTTTGGTTAAAGACATGTAAACTTTGAATACCAAAAGCTAAACCGGTATTTTTTCAAAATGAAAACTCTTTTGTATTTTTCAAAATAAAAACTCTTATATGAGACTCATCTAAATCAAGAGTGTGTGTGTGTAAGATATACTTGGACAATCCACCAACTATTCTATCCTTTACATTTTATTTAAAAACAAAATCTTGTAAAAACAAACCTAGACACAAGTCTTGATCTTGAAGTCTTCACTTGAAGTCTTCTCCTCCTTCTTGACTTGGTCCAAACTTGATCCAACGAGCTAGACTCCTCTTGCGTACTTGACGTGGTCTTGATGCATAGGCTCTTGAATCAAACCGTGTTAGCTCCAAACTTGACTTTAAATCCTTTATTGAAGCTACACACTTACTACGATCTTGATCACAAATCTGAGACTAAATAAACACAAGATCATTAGTACTATAACTATATGAGTTTATCATCATCAAAACTAGAGTGATGGGCCTTTGGGCCAACAAGATCGAGCACAATGAAGAAAAGTGAGAAACTTTCATTGATTGTCGCCTTCAATATAAGTCTCTTAAGAAAGGATTACAATAGTGTCAGTCTGCAATAACTCTTCCTCTCTTTTAATCACGTAACTATCTCTAACCTAAGCTATAAAGGAAAAAAATTATATTGAAGAAGAAAAGAAAAATCTAAACTAAAGCTCTTTCTGGAGTGGTACCTCTCTGCCTTCGAGGATACAGGTATTTATAGAAGAAAAAGAGGATAAGGAAGAGCATATGGAGATAGGGGGAGCAAACGCTCCCCATATTCGAACAACAAGCCGCAAAAATGTGGCTTCTGCTGAATTTTCACGGCCAGATCCTGACCATTAGGCCAGGGTCTGGGGGCCTTGTGTCCGTCCACTTGTCCTCTATCCTTTTGTCCTCTTGAATTTTGAGTTTCTGATTTAGATTTGACAAAATATCCTTTGATCTTCATCTCAACCAATTGGGTCTTCAAAATCCATTTTTGCATGAATTTTAATTGTATTTATCTCATCTGATATACCCGGTCTTCAAATAAGATGGCTTCTAGAAACTCTGAATTTGAATCGATCCCCTTTTTTGAACTTTTGGATTTAATTGGATAAATTTGTCAGTCTCTCTCTTTTCTTTCTTAATTACCCTGCACGCCACTAGACATAAAAAAAATATTAATAGCAGGGTTTTATTTAAATATAAATGTAGAAATGTGACACATATGATATGAAAACATGTAATGCACGTGTATGATCACACCCTCACACCTATCTTTTGCTCGTCCTCGAGCAAAATAAAAAGTTGAGCTAATCTAACCTAACTCACTTTTCGTAGGAATCACGGTTGCACTTAGCACATGCAACAAGTCGTTAAACCTCTAGGTTACCCCTAGAGGACGAGTTTTGTCTCGTGAGGGTTTTTAGTGGATTGCACTCACAAAATCCATAAAGAAAGAAAAACAAAGTGTTAGTATTTTTGAAAATACATTTTGAAGGAAAAATATTTGAAGCATTAATGTAAGAATTCAAGTAATCTATAAGTTATAGGATTATCAAGTCATTCCTAAACTTAGTCTCAAATCAAAAACTTGTTTTAAAACAAGGTAAAGATTAAAATTGTATTTCTCATCTATTCATTATTTTACCCTAAGTCATATGCATCTTTGTGACGTGAATATTTTGACTAAGGGTTCTTCAACTCTAACTCTTATGCCTTATTATTATTATTTATTTATTTATTTTTTCATTTATGGCGGTAATATTTCTTAGCTCTATTAGGCTTTCTAATTTTCTCATGTAACGAGCCTTAGTCGGTGACTCTCAGACCGGACGATTTTAGAGCACCGGGTGAGAAAACACCCCAAGGATTTAGGACTCGAGCAAATAAGGCCACAAAACTAAGGGTTTTAATTTTTATTTTTATAATATGGACCACTTTTAGGCGTGAATGCTTTATGAGGCTTAAATATCCAGCTTAATCAGAGATTTTTTTATATAGTAATTTTTTTATATGTAAGACATAAGAATCTTTGTTTTAGAACCTTAAGTGTGTAAGTGTATAAAGTATGCATATTTCATCAAGGTAAAAATCAAGACTAAATTACTTTTTCAATTTTTCTTCCTAACCTCGAAATCAAACAAATAATTTATTTTGATCAAGTATAAGAAATCCTAATTATGATCCTCTTATTCCTTAAAATTAACTTAATTTCTTACAAAAATAAGTCAAAGTATTATTTTCCTTTTCAAAAAGTTTTAAGAAAAAGGAATTATATATATATATATATATATATATATATATATATATATATATATATATATTATATATATATATATATATATATATATATATATATATTTGCAAAGTTAGTATATTAGTAAACCCTTCCCCACGCCTAACTCATGCATTGTCCTCAATGTATGAATGAAATGCAATAATACATGAAAAAAGAGAAAGGGAAGGAAAATTGTCACCTCAAGGTGGTGGTTCCGGTGGTAATCTCATTGGGCCACGCATTTTCCCCAATCTAGATATTGTGGATTCTCATGAAACCCACCTTTCATGACCTCTTTCCTATTAACAGTTTTATACTCCCCAATATGAATAGGATCATGCAATATCCTAACATGAAATTTTTCCCGGTTATATGACTAATCTTGGGATATCATCACAGAGTCATATTGATCTAAACCTTGGTCTAACAATGGAGTGTGGTTTGGTGAATGGATGATTTGGGCTCAACAATGAAGGGAATGGGAACCGATACCGACTCAATAATAAAACTCAAATCAAGTTTAGGCTCGAGAGTCAGAGTTGGTTCGTGAGTTTGGTCCAAATCATAGAATTCAAGTTCACATTCATTTTTCAACAATGAAATGTGACTATCCAAAATAGGTGGTTAATGTCCAAGCTCTATTGGGATAAGAATCAGTGTTGACTTCGGAATTGAGTCCAAATTGGGTATGGATACTGGAGTCAACATCGATTCAAAAAATGAAACTAAATCACAACATTAGGAATCGATGTCACTTCATCTTCAAGTTCAATCTCATTAGAATGAAAACTTGTTAATTTGTCAATGGGTTGATATTGATCAAGTTCTAAGTTTTATGGTGAAATTAAATCTTAGTTAAAATCTCCAAGATACCATGATTCTTCGTCAATATGGTTAGGAGAATCAGGAATGATCGAAAATGTGCTATGTAGAGTTTCCTCATTCCTACCATTGATTGTCTTGACTAAATGACTCACTTTCCCTTCAAGCCTATTGAGAGATTGGGTAACATTATTTTCGAACTGAATTAGGTCTTCCATACTCTTTTCTAAGTCAATAGGTTCTTCTTGTTGTGATTGGAATTGGAATTAGAGTAAGAATCTTAAATTTGGAAATTGTTTGGGAGCATTGAGTCCTCTATGATTTGTATTTGTCGTGTGGACTCAAGAAAGGCTTCAAATCTCTTTCCTAAAGAATATTTTTTTCTATAGGTTGGTCTTGGTATGGAGTATATGAAGCTGTTTGTTGGTAAGATTGTTGATAGTAAGACTCAGGAGAGTGTATCCCTGCTGACTCGGTGAAGAGTGGTGATGATTATCTCAATCTTATTCATAATACTGGGATTGGGGCATATATTGATTCGGATAAGAGACCAATCTGACATACTTGATTGGTTAAAGTTATGTAATGTCGGGTTAGTAATATCCAAATTGAAAGAGCTCGGACTGAAGTATGGATCACCATATACATTAGAAAAATTATAATTGTAATCCATATCACAAAGATATCAAAAAAAACAAAAACAAACAAATAAACAAATAAAAAAAAAGAAAAATCTAGCTTAAATTAAGGTAGACCTTTAGACCTATACGACTCCTAACTGTTGATTATCTACATGAGGTATATTACAAAACCTGACCACGAGTTAATCCGCCAAGTAGAGGCAAAATCAGTGGGAGGTATCCGTGCTTAAGTAACATACCTAATTATGCCAAACCACCAGCCTTCGGGGTTTTGTCCCTCAATCTCCAACCTTTACACCGATTAAACAAGAGTCAACTTCTAACAACTTTCCCCTTAGGTCAATCCTATTTGAGTCTGAGATGTCCCTAGGGCCAATGTCTACTCAATTTTAAGTTAAGCAGGGTTAGTGAGTGAGGAGATTTTTGGGCTAAGGAAGGGTAATGACTTCCCCACCTTATGTTGTTTAACGGGTTATGCCTTTAGATCGTTTTCGTGCTCCTGTGCAAGTATATAACAAAAATAACACCCAAGCAATATAACATACAAGTGTGTTCCTAAGCTATATGCAATGCAGAGTACCTTTTTCTCTAGCACTCTTCAACAGTAATATAAAAGGTAAACAAAATTAGACAGATGCCCTAGAATGCAAGAGTCTAATTGTTTTTTTAGATTTACAAAGCAACCATGTTACTATTGAGGCTAAAACATGTACAGAGTGAGTTAAACAGATAACTAATAACTGCATAGAGCTAATCTCTAAAAATCAAGTAACCTGCAAGAAGGCAGGTTAGGAGTTCTCCCCAGCAATAGTTAGGTCCCTTGAGCTCTGCTTTCAAGAACAGAGGCTCAGGTATGCTATATGTCCACTGCAGCAACGCTTGGTTTTCTGAAATTAGCCCCTGTACACCAAAACAGAAAAGAAAAAGGATTGATTCGTTAATTAAAAAGAAAGAAAACTTACCATCCCTTCCCGGCAACGGTGCCAAAATTAAAATTTTGATCGAGCCAAACCTGCATAGAAAAATACCACGTTTAGAGAAGTACTAGGTCCTCATACTACTACCGCTATAGCAAGTAACTATGCGGGTCGTGATCCACAGGGAGGGACAACGATGAAGTAATTAAGTAAGTTTCTTTTTTAATTTACCAAAATAAGTTAAGAGTTCTCTTCTCAGTTTTAAAAGAAAATAAAATAGTTAAGGCTAATCTATGTTAGAAGAATTCTAAAGAAGAAGATGGGTATGTTGTTAAAGAAGAAAAATAAAACGAGTTTAGAGAAAAAGAAAGAGAAATTATTGGTTTGGGAATTGTTAGATTAATCTAAGAAAGAAAATAGAAAAGAGATAAAGAAAAAAGACTTACCTTTGTTGTAGAATAAACGTACCATGATTTGATGCGAAGTAATGTAAAGCAAAGCAGTAGAGAAGAAATACATTGAACGTGGTGCTTGGCTAGATCGAGCACGAAGAAGAAAAGTGAGAAACTTTCATTGATTATCACTTTCAATATAAGTCTCTTAAGAAATGATTATAATAGTGTCATTCTAGAGTAACTCATCCTCTCTTTTAATCAAGTAACTCTCTCTAACCTAAGGTATAAAGAAAATAAAAATTACATTGAAGAAGAAAAGAAAAACCTAAACTAAAAGCTTTCTCTGGAGTGGTGCCTCTCTGCCTTCGAGGATACATGTATTTATAGGAGAAAAAAGGGATAAGGAGAGCGTATGGAGATAGGGGGAGCAAACGCTCCCCCAGACTCAAACAACAAGCTGCAGAAACGCGGCTTTTATCGCGTTTCTACGGCCAGATCCTGGCCATTAGGCCAGGGTCTAGGGGCGTGTGTCCATCCACTTATCCTCTATCCTTTTTTCCTCTTGGATTTTGAATTTTTGATTTAAATTTGACGAAATATCCTTTGATCTTCAGCTCAACCAATTAGGCCTTCAAAATTCCATTTTTGCTTGAATTTTAATTGGTATTATCTCATTGATATACACGGTCTTCAAATAAGATGGCTTATAGAAACTGTAGATTTGAATCGATCTCCTTTCTTTTAAAATTTTGGATTTAATTGGATAAATCTGTCAATCTCTCTCTTTTCTTTCTTAATTACCCTGCGTGCCACTAGACATAAAAATATATTAATAGTAGAGTTTATTTAAATATAAATGTAGAAATATGACGCATATGATATGAGAACATGTAATGCACATGTATGATCACTCGCCGACATGAAAAAGCAGATGAAGAAACAACAATCACAGTCAGATCATGATCGGGAGCAGGCGACTCTCGACCACGAGAATATCATCTGTGAATGGGAGGCATTGGGACAACTCAACAACCACTCCAACCTCAAATCGCTAACCTTCAGAACACCCCAACACCGACACAATTGAAGAGCGAGCCTGAAACCAGAGAATCTCCCACCATCCGGACCCACGACGAATTGATCCAAAGATGGACCAAGGAGGTTAAGTTGCAGCTTGACAGCCGATCAACACTTTTAACTGTCAAAGTCTCTATATCCCCTCTCTAAGGAGAATCTAGAGTGTGAGTTTCTGAAGAAATTCTCGACTCCAACCTACGACTACTACTCTGTAGCGAGCGACCTAGTTCAACACATCAGGCATTTTCAGGATAAGATGGTGATCTACTCCCATAACGATCCGATCATGTGCCTCACCTTCCCTTCCAGTCTGAAAGGTGTGGCATTAGATTGGTTCTACTCCATGCCTCCGCATTTTTCCCATAACTTCGAGGAGGTGTTCAAAGTGTTCCTCACCAGTACGCATCTTGCCGGGAGACTAAGAGGAACAATCACCATCTTATCACCATTAAGATGAGATAGAGCACCTTAAATCTTACATCGGCTACTTCTAGAGATAATTGGCCAATGTTCCCATTGCGGTGAGGATGTCTCTGCACTCGCGTTCATCAGTGGGCTGTAAGTTTTTGATCCCCCGTAAAAGCATCTTCTGAAGCATAACGTCACTGGATGAGCGAGATTTTATCCCTAGCTAAACCCTACATCCATTTGGAGGAGGCAATGGATACTTCCTCCAACCATCGTGAAGCCTGGTGATAACAGAAAAAGTCAAAGTTTTCACATAAAGCCTCCACCCATGCTCAAGATCCAAACCGGGGGCAACCTGCCTATAAGAGACAAGCGCTTCTGATCCTCTCATTGAGCCTTCTCTGAGCCTATTAGCTGATAGAGCAATTCATTCTACTCAAGCTCTCCAATGAAGTCTTTGAAATCACCTAGAAGGGGGGTGAATAGGTGATATGGCTAATCTAGAAACTAAATGCGGAAGCTAAAAACTATTTGCAACACACTTAGTACAACACACAAGTGTAGCCGAATTCCCCGTGAAGGCTCTGGACTAACTCCTCTTGATTCCCCTAGATATGGGTTGAGGTGCTATATGAAGCTCTTGTGGTTAAGTACAAGTGAGGCACACACAAGCAAACCAAGCATATAAATGATATAGCAATATGAAACAATGCAAGGCACAACACAAGTATGAATGATATGAATGAATGAATGATGCACAACACAAATAAAGAGAGAGGGTTAAGAGACAATGGATCAAACGTAAACACAATGATATGTTTCGAGGTTCAAGCCCCTAGCTCTACGTCCCCGCCTTCACCGAGAAGGATTTCTAATCCACTAAAGGAGTACCGAACTCCTCTCTCAACCTTATAATGCCACCGAGGCAATACAACCACAATCCACCTCTACCGAAGAGGGATAAGGCCCGTAGCCAACAACCAAACTCCACCTCACAATAGAGGGAGCAAACACCACTCCGATAAACCTCTACCAAAGAGGGATACAACAAGTCAAGGAGGGTTTACAACTTAGAGGTTTCCACAACCTCAAACAATCTCTTTTTCACGAAACAAAGATCCTAATAGAATAGGATAGAAGATAGCTCAAGTATGGAAAAACAAGTGTTTTGATCAAAGAAATTCTCTTGGGAAAACACCAAAATAGATATAGAAATTTTAGATCAAAACTAATTCCCAAAAACCTAATTTCTTTGAAATAAACAAAACACTTTAAAACAAATAAGATGGATCGTTTGGCACTTAAAACTTATTTGAAAGCAGTATAAAACACTAGGGAAACAGGAATTTTTCTCTTGTAAAAACCTTGGCCAAAATCCCAAAGAATTGGGGTTTATATAGGCCAAAACCAGAAACTAGCCGTTGGGCTGATCTGTCAGCCTGACAGGCTTGCGGTCGACCGGCCGGTCGATCGCCAACGGTCATAAATATGACCGTTGGGCAACCCGATCGACCGCCCAGATACAGAGAGCAAAGCTCTCTGGTCCGGTTGACCGCCCGGTCGACCGGCCCATTGTGTCTGCCAGACGTGCACAAGGCTGTGCACGTCGGTCGACCGCCCGATCGATCGGCCCTTGGTTCGGTCGACCGTGCGGTCGACCGACCTGGCCTGTCAGTCACTGTTCTGGGTCAGAAACTGGGGTTAAAAATATTTCTAATAAATCTCATAAATCTTCTAAAATACACAAAAATAGTTTTATCATTTTGCATTGATATATAAACATGTGATAAAGATTTTAACTCAAATATCAAGCATATGAAACCATTTTTGTGTTTTATCATTTTATCAAAAACCAAACATGTATTTTATCAAACTTGGATTTTTCAATACATGAATAGGAAAGTCAAAATAAGTTTGTTTAAAAGTTAAGCATGCATGTATAGAATGAATCTACTATACATAAACCAATTAAACTTGGATTGATCTACTATTCATGAAAAACAAATATTGGTTAAACCAAAACCGAAAAACCAATATCCAAACATAAAACGTGTGTGTTGTGCACTTGAGCATATCAACTATTCTAAGCTTTACACATGGATCTAAAACTCAAACTAAACTAGGATACCTAAGTCTTCTTGACGATCTTCCATCTTCAAGTCGACTCGGTCCAAACTCCGTGATCCAACGAGCATGACTATAAATGATCTTGACGCTCGGACTCAGGAATCACCAATTGAAGGCTTCCAAAACTCATCTTGTTGAAGCAATCACCAACTAATATCTTGCTAAATGATCTGAAACTAAAATCACAAGATTTTTAGTAAACATAACTACATGAGTTAATCATCATCAAAACTAGAGAGGAAGGCCTCTGGGCCAACAATCTCCCCCTTTTTGATGATGACAAAACTCATGGAGTTATATATGCATTGATTAAAGTTAAGCTTCCAAGTAGCTCCCCCTTAACTCATGCATAACAATAAATAATAAATATGTGCAATGAAAGCTCATAAACATGTATGCATAGACATGCATAAAACAAGGTACCAAACAAAGACATGCTATTGATACCAAACGTATGAAATGCATCATGCATAAAACGTGCTCTTGATACCAATAAAAACATGTTCTTAAATAATGCTCTTGATACCAATTAAACAATTAAACAATAAACTAATAAATAAAATAAAACATGCATATAAAACATGTACCAATCATGCATATATAGAGAAGATGTTGAGTTTATATGCATGTTAAACTCTCAAATAATTCTCCCCCTTTTTGTCAATCATCAATAAAGGGGTAAAAGCAAAACCAAATCAATAAATTTTGCTCCCCCTTTTTGTCTAAAACAAAAATATCAATATAGGGGTGACAATCAATTAAGATATCAATTGAAAATATGTCAAAGTAGCATCTTGATACCAATTGAAAGTGAACATAGATCAATAAATAAATGGTATATGTTATATACATTCATGAAGAGGAAGACGCTAAGTTAACTTCCCTACATACATGCATTACATGAAGAAAGGATGACAAGCCCTAATTCACATAACACAAAATATGCAATGCATAAGAAGAGATGTGAAGCTCCCCCTACACACGTGTACCACATAAAGAAGAGATGTCAAGCTCCTCAATACAAGATACACTCAACATGAATCTATATGTAGAAGAGATGTTAAGCTCTCCTTGCATATAGGCAATACAAATCAAAATTTTTATATTTATCTTTAAACAAATTTTTGAGATACCAATTTAAAAACATTCAAATAAACATCTTGATATCAAAAGAGAGTATTTTTCTTTTAAAGCATATGATATCAATTTAAAATTTTTATTTCTATCATAAAGCAAGGGAGTGGAAATACAAATACCAATTGAAATACAAAATCAAATTTTCTCCCCCTTAATGAAATACCAACAAAAACAATGCGTAAGCTCGAATTAAGATACCAATTGAAAGCTAAATCAATTGAAATAAAGTTGAAGCTCAAGTTTAGCATAAACAAAATATATATATGTATGAAAAATTAGATACCAATCGAAATTGATACTATTTGAAGTGTAAGCATACATACATAAAAATATATATGAGTATACAAGAAATGTCAATATTGATACCAATTGAAAGAATCCAATGATACCAATTGAAACAACAATAATATCAAATGTATACCTCATATCCTATCCTCCCAATCATGTCCAAGTTTAAAATGATTTTCACTATAAAGCATACATGAGCATGGTCTCCCATCCAACCGCCCTTGAAAGGTAGGGGTTTTCAAAAATAGGTTTAAAAAATTGAAGTATGTTTGAAAAACTCTACCAAAATGAAGAATACGAACTAGTTAAATGGAAAAAACTTGTTAACTAGTACGAAATCCTTCAAGTAAGGATAAAAACAAATTATTTTTCATAAAAACTTGAAATTCACAAAATAGCTAACACTCATAATCAATGAAGCATAAATATAACTCATGAAAACAAAACATGAGTAAACAAGAAATGTGAGTGTACAAATACAATGTGATGAACATGATCATGAAAGTATTCAATTTAGCTCAATATTCCTTAAAACATGAAAAATCATCAAAACTTATTTAATCTTCAAGGCATATGTATGTCTTATATAAACTAAAGTATACATACATATCCAAACATAACGAGTCCACAAAGATATATGCATGAAGGCACGTGGCTCAAAGGAAGTATATGTATAACAATAATTTGGATAAAATGGACATATACATGAAGCTAAACATATGAATTATAAAACATGTCAAAATGGGAATACTAGTTAAAATGCATGAATCATCAAACTAGACATACTAGCACATCTAATGGGTACAAATAAGTGTTCAAGCTCAAACATATATAATTTATTTGTGGCCCACTATATGTACAAGTATAAAACTAGTCTTAATGAAAACTAACATTTAAACATATATTCAAATCATGAAGCATCAAAACAAGATATAAATCAACATGATAACATAAACATGATTATTATGTAAATCCACATGTTATTAGAGTTATGATAAATATGATAGCTAAACAAAAGTGAGAACACTAAAATAATGATCCATATTAACATGGGTGTCTCAAATACTATACATGTATGTCAAGAGTCTAATAATCATGGCATTTTCATAATGATCATATAAACAACAAAACATGCTACAAATAATGAACATAAAAGGCATGCATAAATAAATAAGGAGTAAGAGACCGTTACCAAAACCTATGAGGCAACTTCTCCATGTCTCCAAAACACAATGGTCCTCCCACCAAACGTCCCTTGAAAGTGATGCATCCAAATAGTTCCCTTTAAGCTCGGAACGCATCCACTCCAAGGTACCGATACTCTCACGTCATGTGAGAGCCCACACCTACATCATAAACAAGAGGGGTGGTCTTTGGTACCCATATCTTTTTGGGTCCATGGGGGTTAGCACCTTCTCTAACCCAAACAAATTTATTTGCTAAATTAGAAACATGTATTCTATCATAGCAAAATTTAGCAAGGTGGCCCTTACGTCCACAATGTGTACAAGTGTACACATGAGCATACATGTGATGGGTGTGTCTGTGAGGAGCATGTGTATGCCGTGGAGGGTGTGCAGCATAGATGGAACTTGTTTCTTTCGAAACAAAGATTCCAAACGTGTATGGCTCTTGGCACATTGGCTCAAAGTGGAGCCCAAACAATCTACTTTCTTCTTCAACAAATAAAAATCATCATTAATCCTAGAAAAGAGGTACATGCAATAGGTAGACTAGATGAAGAAGCTACACTAGCATGGCAAACATGTGAATTAATATTAATTTTCAAAGATTCATTTTTCTTTAAACAAATTTCTAATTCTTTTGAAATAAAAGCAATTTCATTTTTCAAAGAATCATTCTCTTTTATAACAAAATCAATTTTTGAAGTTAAAACATTATTTTTATTCAAAACATTTTCACAATCATTTTTATTTTTCAAAAACTCATTTTCTTTTAAGGCAAGATCAAGTTGAGATTTTAATGAATCCCTTTCATTAGAAATCTCCTCCTTCTCTTGCAAAACAATGTCAAGTCTAGAAATCAAATTTTTATTTTCATTATTAAGACCTAGACTTTTTTTTTCAAAATCTTATAATTTTCTATTAATTTTTCACACACAATAGATAGTTCTTCATTTAAGGCATTGGGATCAACATATTCATCACATGAAGAACTAGAATCATTACAATCTAGTTGAGATTCCGAATGTACCTCAAGGGAGTTGATTGAGGCAAAACCTGCACAAAAAATACGGAATTACAGAACTTATAATAAAAATATGCAAGTGCTCAATTCTTCTGTGATAGCAAGTGGCTATGTGATTAGTACACAATATTGCATATTTTACATCATATTCCCCATGCATAATACAACTAAATATATGATTTTTAATCCTCTTCTCTACTTATTTGCAGGTACACAATTAAAAGGAGATAAAGTAATTAATTACCTTAATTAGCAATAATTAAGGTGATTAGTTAAAGATTCAAGATAAAGCCAAATCTCAAACCAGATCTAGAGAGATCCGCGCAACAAACTCCGAATCCAAGTAGTCCACGTGGCTAACCAACTCTCAACTGAACTGTACCAGAAAGATCTGGACCAACGGCCCAGATCTGGCCGCAATCCCGCGGCAATCCGCGGCAAGATCATGGCCGTTGGTCCCCGGATTTTGTGGCAACAACCTACTCTCCAGAAGCTTCTCCAATCTGCTATAAATACTGCATCATCACCTGCGAGCTGGGACTGATCAGAGAAGAGAGAGGTTTAGTTCTAGGTTTTGTATTTTGATAGTTTTTGTTTAGGGTTTTTAGCTCTCTATGATCTTCTTCTCCCTAGATTTCATTGCAAGAGAGATTTGTATGAGAGAGAGAGCTTGTATCAACAAGGAGTGACAACTTGGAGCTATACAAGGATTGATCCATTCTCTACATATCTACTTGAGCTTGATTCTAGTTTGTCTTCTTCACTTGCTTTTATTTTGCTTTGTTACTTGCTTTGTTAATTTCTAGCAATTTAATCATGCTTTGTTTTCTTTTTGTAATGGCTAGTAGCTAATTTCTTGTTCCATGTACTAGCTAACCACTACTCTTGCTACTACTAACTCATGGGTGATTGCTTTACTTAATCTTGCAATTTGTATGTTCTTCTCTTCTCCGATGGGTTTCTTTTCATTTCTTGGCAAGAATCTTGTTGTAACTCTTCATATGATTCATGTGTGCCTCATGTAGAGCCTAGTCATTGAACTAGTGCCTTGATGGAACATGGAGATGGAAGCACCAATATGCTAATTAGATGTACACTTCTTTATGTCGGATCTTGAATGTTGTATGTTCTACATAAGCATCCCTTGAGTGTATCTCTTGTGATTCTATTAGTGAAAGTCTATCTTGTAGGCCGATGACCATCTATGGAGGCTACAAGACAAGTCCAAGAATGAATCCCCATCATCATAGTGAGAAAGTAATTAGATCACATGCAAGACATATCCATGCCAATGAATTAACATGAGGCACGCATCACTATCACGGAGTTTAGTGAGTTTAGCAAGGTAGCAAGGTTAGCTAGTCATGGATTTCTTGCATTCCAAGTTTTCTTGATTTTGATTTCTTTTTAGTTGTTAATCACAATCCAACCTCAATTTTGATTTTCTCCCAATTTCCACCATGAACATATCCACCATTCTTTTCTTTGTTTTTCTTTTAATTCTTTATTCTTTTAAACATAGAAGAAGTCTAGTTTGATTTTCTCACGTGTATCGTAACGTTTCTACACTAGCTCTCCTTGTGGTTCGACTCGGTATAGCCTTGTGCTATAGCGGAGACAAGAAAGGGTACATCAAATACATTCGCTACATAATAAGTACACCTTTCCCGTCTAATCAAATTTTTGGCGCCGTTGCCGGGGAGAGCGACGGTATTTTTAAAAGTGAGAAACTAAACGATTCTTCTTCTCTGTTGCAGGTGACAGGAGAAGAAAACAGGAAAATATCTACAGCAGAAACATATAAGTGGACCTGGGCCTCTGCTCAAAAAAGCAGAGCCCAGGATCCCTCTATTGTGCCGCGGATCCACAAGAATTGCCGTGGGAACGCGGCACTTTAGAGTTCACTACTTACCAAATTTTTGCAGGGGCTTCTGCTCTGCAAGATACTGCTGCCTATATACTTCATTTCCTGTATACTTCACTGTATTCCTGTTAATTAATTCAACAGTAAAAATTGGTTGATAATTGCTAAAAATTGTTTAGACACTTGCATTATAGGCACGTGTCTTTCAATTACTTTAAATTTACTGTTGAAGAGTGCGTGGGACAAGGTACGTGATTCATTGCATATAAACTAAGACTCACTCTTTGTTTGATTTTTCTTACTTGGAGTGAACCTTGTTTGTTTCTATATCGTACACTTGCACAATTAATTCTAAGGGCAATTCCTGTAAATAACATAAGGTGGGGGAGGTCATTACCCTTTCCTTAGCCCGAAAATCATTTTCCCCACGTACTCACAATCCTAAGCTTGTAAATAAAATTTGATAGACGTTGGCCCTAGGGACATCCGGACTCACTTAGGAGATTATCCTAAGGGGGAAAAGTGTTGGAAATTGACTTCTGTAAAATCGGTGTCTAGGAAAGGGGTTGAGGGCCGAAAGCCCGAAGGTTGTTGGTTACTTAATTAAGGAACGTCTTCGGACGGAAAACCTCCCAACGACTTTACCCTTCCCTGGCTGATTTGCTTATAGTCAGAGTCCACACCAAACCTCCTGTGGACAGTCTATTTAGGAGTCATCTAGGACCAGAACCCTAGACAAGCTTGGATTGATTTTTTCTTTTGTTATTTGTTATTTTTTCTTTTTCGCTGGTGTGATCGGTGCACGTTGTTTGTGATTGTATATACAATATTGGTTTTGTGATCCTAATTCTACACTTACACTTCCACAACCACTTCACATCATGACCAACAACGTCTCACTTCAGGATCGATTTTATCCGATTCGCACCTCCATTCCTTCATGCATTCTTCTCCCCGAGCCTAATGGAAACAATTTTGAGCTGAAACCACAATTCATTAGTACACTTCCCCCTTCCATGGTCTTGAGTCTGAGGACGCTTACCTCTTTATTCGTGAGTTTGAAGAGGTATGCCAAATGATGAGAATATCCCAACTTTCTGAGGATGCTGTTAGGTTACGGTTCATACCGTTTGCACTTAAGGATTTAGCTAAGAAATGGCTTTATAGTCTTCCTGTCAGTTCCATATCTTCATGGGATGATTTTGTTAAGGTCTTTCTTAGGAAATTCTATTCTATCCACAAAACAGCCCTCATGAGAAAAAACATAATGCAATTCAAGCAAGAACAAAATGAACCTTTCTGGAAATATCTTGAGCGTTTCAAAGACCTCTTAGCCCTATGTCCCCATCACGGCATAGAGAAATGGCGGCTATGCCAGATTATCTATGATGGATTAGATTACCAAACGAAAACACTTTTAGAATCCTTGTGCCAAGGGGAATTTCTGAAGAAAGATGAACATCAGGGGTGGGATCTCTTTGAAACCCTAGCTGAGAAAACCATTCAGTGGGAGTCTTGTCCTGACAAATCCACTTCCACCACTTCCAGAACTGGTACACAATCCAAAGAATCCTCTATAGCTGCAGAAACCAAGATCACACAATTAATGAAGAGGATAGAGTTGCTTGAGTCAAAAGGGAATTCTGTGGTCAACCAGGTCAACCCATTGCCTTTGATTAGACCAGGTTGCACCAAATGTCAAGACCTTAGCCATGTTGTTGAGGAGTGCCCATTGTATCAGCCCCCATTTCAGGAGAACATGAATGCAACTTTTACCAGACCTCCATACTCCAGCACTTACAAGTCAGGATGGCAGAACCATCCAAATTCTTTGTGGAGTCAGTCTGGTCCTGAGCATCATATGCCACCACTTCCACATCTGTACAATGCTCAGTTTCACCCATCCAGTTTTGATCAGAATTCACTATATGTTCATCCATCTCAAAGTCCACCACAGTCATATCAGTCTTATTATATGCCACCATCATATGACCAATCACAATTTCAATCTCCATATTCTCAACATCCACCCCAAAATAATTCTGAAATATCTGAGTTGAAACAAATGATAGAAACCTTAACAAAGAACCAGCAACAGGAGTTGAATGAAATGAAGGTCCAGATCAAGCAATTGGCTGAGAATCAAAAGGACTGTTCTTAAGCCAGCCATTGCTAAATCCCAAAGTTGAAAATTCAGGACCCAGTCACTGTCATGCCATTCATACCCTGAGATCTGGTAAACAAGTTGACAATAAGGTTTCTAGTCCACAATCTCATCCAGTACCAAAGCCTCCACCTCATGTCCCAATGCCACCAACTTCTGACAACCCATCCTCTAGTACAGAGCCATCCACTTCTCAAGCCAAGGGGAAAGAAAAGGTAGATGAGCAACCTTATAAGCCTAGAGTACCATATCCAAATAGGCTTCTAAATAACAAGTCAAATGCTCACATGGAGAAAATAAAAGAAACATTCAATAAGGTCCAAATCAATGTCCCTCTTCTTGATGCCATTCAACAAGTGCCATCATATGCCAAATTTTTGAAGGAAATGTGCACCAAGAAGAGGAAGACCCAAGTCCCTAAAAAAGTCTTCCTTGCATCATCCATTAATGAGTTGCTCACTGGTCCAATTCCTGTTAAGTACAAAGACCCAGGGAGCCCCACCATTTCATGCATCATAGGACAGACTACCATCAATAGGGCACTTCTTGATTTGGGGGCCAGTATCAATCTCCTACCTTTCTCTGTGTACCAACAATTGGGGTTAGGTGATCTTCTCCCGACCCAAATGACCATCCAATTGGCTGATCGCTCTGTTACTAAACCCAAGGGGTAATTCAAGATGTCCTTGTCAAAGTTGGAGAATTCTTTTATCCAGTTGACTTTGTTGTCCTTGAAACAAAACCAGTATCAAATTCAAATCAAAGGGCACAAATTCCTGTCATTCTGGGTCGACCATTCCTGGCTACTGCAAATGCAATCATTAATTGCCGGAATGGATCTATGAGGTTGACTTTTGGTAACATGACACATGAACACAATGTCTTCCACACACAGCCTCACAAAACAAAAGATCAACATTTGAGGTTAATTTCATTAGTAACAATTGTGAGGAGGAAGGTGAAGATCCAAAAGATGAGTCACAATCTTGTGATTCTCTTATCCGAGTACCCTTTCAAACGGGGAAAGTTGATTTGGATATCTTCACTTTCAATGAGCCAACTGAGACTGTATTTGAACCTCCAATTGATGTATCATTTGAAGACTTGTTTGCTGATGAGATTATGTGTTTAGATGAGTCAACTCGGGGTAAATTAGCTAATTGTCCACTACCGGATGTTGACTTGAGCTTTGAAGAATTATATGGAGAGGAGTTAAAATTTCTAAACACTGAAAGTGATGAGATTCTGAGTGAGAGTGGTGATAAGGACTTTGTGTGTGAACGATGTGGTGGAAAGAGTATGAATGAAATAATAAATTGAAACTGGAATCACCTAGGGTAAGAATAATTCAGACCGTTTCCCAATGGAGTTCAAGAAAGAGAACACATTGGAACGATGGGAAACGGGCCAGAGGGAAGCGACCAAAAGCCAGGTGAGAGTTACACTTGTATATTCCTTGTAAATAATTCCTTTCCCTTCCATTTTGTTTCATGCATACATATATCACGATGCATTGGGGACAATGCATGAAATAAGTGTGGGGGAGGGTTTACTAACATAGGATCATAGGATTTTTCAATTTTTTTTAGGATTTTCATTTTCTTTTTAGGTTTTTATTTTCTTTTAGATTTTATCTTTCTTTGTAGATTTTCTATTTTCTTTTAGATTTTACTTTTAGTAAAAAAAAATAAAAAATAAAAAAATAAAAACTTTTTGAAATAAGAGACAAAAGTTTTGATCTATTTTTAAAAAAATTAAGATGTATCTTAGAGATTAAGAAAGCCTTAATTATGACATCTTAAACCTAGTTGAAGTAATAGATCTTGTTTGAAATTATAGGCTAAGTAAGTAAAATTGAGGAGATATTTTTATCTTACATTTTTTGCCTTAGATAGTATGCACTTTACACTTACACATTTCTTGGGATGGAAACAAAGACCAAAAATGCCATATATATATATAAAAAAAAAAAATAAAAAAAAAAAAAGAAAAAAGAAAAAAAAATATATAAATAAAAGATCACTTATTAAGCTGGGAAATTGTGCCTCAAGAAGCATGATGACTCACGCCTAACAGTGATCTCACCTATTAAGCTGGGTAATTGTGCCTCAAGAAGCATGATTATTCACGCCTAACGGTGATAATAAATAATCCCTCTTAGTTTTGTGGCCTTTTTCACTCGAGTCCTTAAACCCGAGGGATGTTTCCTCATCTGGTGCCCTAAGACCATCTGGTCTGGGAGTCATCGGTTATAGGCTCGCTACATGGGTGAATTAGAAAGCCTAATAAAACTAAGGGAAGAAAAAAAAAAAAAAGAATATATAAATAAATGGCTTTATGGTTGGAGTTGAAATCCCAGGAAATCTTCACTTACACGGTGTGCATATTATCTAGGTTTTATGAAAGATAAAATATTCAATCCAATTTTGAATTCTTACCTTAATTAAAAACAAGATCTTGCATGGATACTAAGTTTAAGGAAGAATGATTATAGGTGGACTTATGATCTAGGATCACTTATATTTTTGCAAAAATAGTTCGTAAACTTGTCTCTTATTCAAAATGCTTTTTCAAAACACTAACATTTGTCTTCTTTCTTTATGGATTTTGTGGGTGTAATCCGCTGAAAACCCTCAGGAGACAACACTCCTCCTCTAGGGTAACCTAGAGGTTTAACGGCTTGTTGCACATGCTCAGTGCAATCGCGTCACCTGCGAAAGTGGTGTAATAAACTGGTAGTATAGATTTTTCTTTTCTTTTTCTTTGTTTTGCTCGGGACGAGCAAACGAATAAGTGTGGGGTGTGATTAGTACACAATATTGCATATTTTACATCATATTCCCCATGCATAATACAACTAAATATATGATTTTTAATCCTCTTCTCTACTTATTTGCAGGTACACAATTAAAAGGAGATAAAGTAATTAATTACCTTAATTAGCAATAATTAAGGTGATTAGTTAAAGATTCAAGATAAAGCCAAATCTCAAACCAGATCTAGAGAGATCCGCGCAACAAACTCCGAATCCAAGTAGTCCACGTGGCTAACCAACTCTCAACTGAACTGTACCAGAAAGATCTGGACCAACGGCCCAGATCTGGCCGCAATCCCGCGGCAATCCGCGGCAAGATCATGGCCGTTGGTCCCCGGATTTTGTGGCAACAACCTACTCTCCAGAAGCTTCTCCAATCTGCTATAAATACTGCATCATCACCTGCGAGCTGGGACTGATCAGAGAAGAGAGAGGGTTTAGTTCTAGGTTTTGTATTTTGATAGTTTTTGTTTAGGGTTTTTAGCTCTCTATGATCTTCTTCTCCCTAGATTTCATTGCAAGAGAGATTTGTATGAGAGAGAGAGCTTGTATCAACAAGGAGTGACAACTTGGAGCTATACAAGGATTGATCCATTCTCTACATATCTACTTGAGCTTGATTCTAGTTTGTCTTCTTCACTTGCTTTTATTTTGCTTTGTTACTTGCTTTGTTAATTTCTAGCAATTTAATCATGCTTTGTTTTCTTTTTGTAATGGCTAGTAGCTAATTTCTTGTTCCATGTACTAGCTAACCACTACTCTTGCTACTACTAACTCATGGGTGATTGCTTTACTTAATCTTGCAATTTGTATGTTCTTCTCTTCTCCGATGGGTTTCTTTTCATTTCTTGGCAAGAATCTTGTTGTAACTCTTCATATGATTCATGTGTGCCTCATGTAGAGCCTAGTCTTTGAACTAGTGCCTTGATGGAACATGGAGATGGAAGCACCAATATGCTAATTAGATGTACACTTCTTTATGTCGGATCTTGAATGTTGTATGTTCTACATAAGCATCCCTTGAGTGTATCTCTTGTGATTCTATTAGTGAAAGTCTATCTTGTAGGCCGATGACCATCTATGGAGGCTACAAGACAAGTCCAAGAATGAATCCCCATCATCATAGTGAGAAAGTAATTAGATCACATGCAAGACATATCCATGCCAATGAATTAACATGAGGCACGCATCACTATCACGGAGTTTAGTGAGTTTAGCAAGGTAGCAAGGTTAGCTAGTCATGGATTTCTTGCATTCCAAGTTTTCTTGATTTTGATTTCTTTTTAGTTGTTAATCACAATCCAACCTCAATTTTGATTTTCTCCCAATTTCCACCATGAACATATCCACCAATTCTTTTCTTTGTTTTTCTTTTAATTCTTTATTCTTTTAAATAGAAGAAGTCTAGTTTGATTTTCTCACGTGTATCGTAACGTTTCTACACTAGCTCTCCTTGTGGTTCGACTCGGTATAGCCTTGTGCTATAGCGGAGACAAGAAAGGGTACATCAAATACATTCGCTACATAATAAGTACACCTTTCCCGTCTAATCACTATGCGGGTCGTGATCCACAAGGAGGGTTTTGCGATAGAAGCGTTTACATTTTTGTATTGAAATCGTTAAGAAACCAAAACGATAGTTCTTCTCTATTTTAAAGTTAAGAAAAAGAAAAAGAGTTAATAGTTAAAGTTAAGAAGAAAGTGAGAGATGAAGAAGGTGGAAAAATCAGAAAACGGCGAAAGAAAGCGATTATGTACAAGTGAGTCGAAAGAGAATGATTTGGAAGAGGTGGTTGGTGATCTAAACTAAGAAATAAAAGAAAAGAAAGAAAGAAGAGTGAAGAATACTTACCTGGATTGATTTATGACTTACTTGGAAACCTTTGCTTGTTCTACCTTTGCTTTGGAGGCGTTCAACGCATAGATCATAAGCTCGAGCTCAGTCCCTGTTCGCATTATATCATCAAGTCTAGCACAAGCATGAAGTGATACGTTTTGAGGAGGAGAACGTCTTCATGAACTATCGTTGGCACTCTCATAACATCGGTGTACTTGTGCTTTGGAATTCACTTGTAAACTCAACAAAAACAAACGAGGTAAAGTAGAAGAGGAAAACGAAAACAAAAGAAAATGAAAGTAAAGAAGAACATAAACAATTGTTACCTTTATTGCTTGAAACTATAGAAGAAAGGAGGAGGGTACATCGGTGTCACTCTCAACATATGCCTCTCGCTCTTACTTACATGAATCATCATCTAACCTAAGCTACATACAAGTTACATAAAAAGAAAAACCTAAACTACAAAATGGAAAACTAGTCTAAACCTATCTCTGCATTGGCGTTGTTTTTCAGTGCACATACTGGCCTTTTATAGGCAAAAAACCCAACCATCAGAATCCCGGGGAGATCGGGGGAGCAAACGCTCCCCCTAACTCCCCAACAATGCCGCGGAAACGCGGCTAGGCCGCGTTTCCGCGGCCAGGGTGTGGCCAGGTGGCCACACCCTGTTGGTGGGTCGCCCAGGTATTCCCCTCTGCTTTTATCTTGAGTTGGTTTCTTCGTTTGAGTCCCGAATTCTGACGAAATGGCCTTGGATTCTTGGCTTTAACCGATCGATTCTGAGAGGATTCTTCTCAACCGGTTTTCAACCTCTTGATTTGGCCCTGATTTCTTGAGTGCGAATTTATTTTGATTTAACTCGGGTGGGCTTTTGGGCTCATTTCTCTTCATCTCCTTTAAGAATGGGCCTGCAAATAAATTAAGCAATTAATTAGGACAATGCAAAGTTTTATTCTAAAATTATGGAAATATGATATTAAATATGCAACATTAGTGACCAATCACACCCCATACCTATCTTTTGCTCGTCCTCGAGCAAAACAACCAAACTATACTAAGGATTATTAGACCACTTTCGCAGGTCGCGCGATTGCACTGAGCATGTGCAACAAGCCGTTAAACCTCTAGGTTCCCCCTAGAGGACGAGTTTTGTCTCGTGAGGTTTTCAGCGGATTGCACCCACAAAATCCATAAAGAAAGAGAAATAGAGAGTTAGTATTTTTGAAAAGCATTTTAAAAGAGAAAAATATTTGAAATATGATTGTAAGATCTAAGCAATCTATAAGTTATAGGAAAACCGAATTTTTCATTCCTAAACTTAGTCTCTATTCAAAAATTTGTTATCAATCAAAGTAAGGAGTCAAATTGTACTTCTCATCTAGTCTATTACTTTACCCTAAGTCATATGCACCTTGTGAATGTGAAAATTTTGACTAAGGGTTCATTAACTCTAACTCTTATACCTTATTTATTTATATATACTTTTTTTTTTGTGGTATTATTCCTTAGTTCTATTAGGCTTTCTAATCTGCCCATGTAACGAGCCTCTAATCGATGACTCCCAAACTAAACGGTCTTAGGGCACTAGGTGAGAAAACACCCCAAGGACTTAAGGACTCGAGCAAATAAGGCCACAAAACTAAGGATTTTATTATATGAACCTCTTTTAGGCGTGAATACTTATGCTTTATTAGGCACAAATACCCAGCTTAATCAGAGGATTTTTCTTTTCAAACTTATCTAATCATCTTTCGCATAAATACTAAGGCTTGCTTAGGCCAAAGCACCTAGCTAGTCAATAATTAGATTTGTTTGTATATATATATATTTTTTATAACTTATCTAATCATCTTTCGCATAAATACTAAGGCTTGCTTAGGCCAAAGCACCTAGCTAATCAATAATTAGACTTGTTTTTTTTTTATAAGGCATAAGAATATTTGTTTTTGAACCCTAAGTGTGTAAGTGTATGAAGTGTGCATATTTCATCAAGGTAAAGATCAAGACCAAATTACTTTGACAAATTATCTTCCTAACTCTAAAAATCAAAAAAATAATCTTATTTTGACCAAGTATAAGAAATCCTAATTTGGATTTTCCTATTCCTTAAAATTAACTTAATTTCTTACAAAAATAAGTCAAATATTGTTTTTATTTTTCAAAAAGTTTTTAAAGTAAAGAAAAATGTTATTTTTTTTATTTTAAAGAAAAAGAAAAGTTATGTTAGACCCTCCCCCACACCTATCTCATGCATTGTCCTCAATGTATGAATTAATGCATAAATGCATGAAAAAGAAGAAAGGGAAGGAAAATGGTTACCTTAAGGTGGTGGTTCCGGTGGTGGTCTGATTGGTCCACGAAACGCGGCCCAATCAACTTTTCTTGGGTCTCGGAGGAACCCACCAGAAATTTCTCTAATATAACCCATTAAAATGATGTATCCATAAAGGATCTTTTTTAAATATTTAACCCCATCTAATTTTCATATTCCATAATTGATTTCGGAGTCGAATTTGTCAACCACCTCCTCCCAGAAAGGAGTATGAAATGATAGAATGATTGACTTGGACTCAGGAAGTACAGGAACTAATACCGACTCAGGAAGGTAACTTAAGTCAAGTAAAGGTTCAAGAGTCGAAATTGGTTCAGGAATAGAGTCCAAGTCAAGAAGTTGAAACTCAAGTCCACATGTATTTTTCAACAATAGAATGTGACCTAATATGGGTGATTCCAGTTCAGGAATGATAGGTGGAGGAATCAAAACTGACTCTAAATATTACTCAAGTTTGGTAACACAACAGGAGTCAATATTGATTCAGAAAGTTGAACTGGATCATAGATTTGAGAATCTAGGTCACATATCTCATTGAGTTCAATATCAAAAATTGAGAACTTGCCATTTGTCAATAGGACTTTCAAAATTGTATAATTGGTCAAGTTCAATATGATCCTCAAAGACGGGGGATTCAATTTCATGATGAATAGGCACAGGATCCAACGTTGACTCGGGGAAAAGATCGAAATCAGGTGAAGATACCGGAGTCATAATCGAATCAGGAAGTAGAATTGAATCACTAAGTTGGGGTTCAGGATCATATTCATTTTCAAGTTCTATTTCGGGAAAAGGAAAACTTGCTAAACTGTCAATATCTTTTTCAAAATTTGGAGTTTGGGCAAGTTCAAATGGTTGTTCTGAAATGGAATCTTGATTTTCAAAACTACATGACTCTTCGGCTCTAACAGAATGGTTAGTGACATCAGAATTGGTCCAACGGTGAGAACGTAGAGATTCGACCATCATATCTATGTCACGATTACGAGTGTTTTGAGCCGAGTCATGGCTTCAAGCATCTTTTCATAGTTGATAGGTTCATTGTTTTGATGAAAAGATGAAGAATTGTCTTGGAAGTGGTAGTGAAATTGTGAGTCCATCAGATTTTGGGATTTGTGTTTGGACTCACGCATACTCATTTCCAAATTGATGGTTTCCTATTTTGGACGGGTGAAACTGAGTATGACTCTTGAAAATATTGTGGACTAGGTGGAGAAGGAGGACAAGTTGGTTGATAATTATGCTCGGGGGAGGTGAATCCCCACTGACTCGGTGAAGAGTTGAAATTATTATGGACATTATAGTTATTAGATAGGGGACATGGGTTATATTAATTCGGATAAGACCAATCCGGCACACTAGGTTGGTTAAAGTCATGATATGCCGGGTTGGTAATATCCGAAAATGAACTCGGTGTGTAATATGGATTATTATTAAAGTTAAAAAAATTATTATTATAAGCCATATCACACAATAGAATACACACAAAAAAGAAAGAAAAGCAAACAAATAAACAAACAAGAAAGAAAAAATTCTAACCTAAGTTAGGGTAGACCTAGACCTAGACGACTCCTAACTGGTTAGACTGTCCACGGGAGGTTTAATGTAGACTTTGACCACAAGCTAATCAGCCAGGTCAGGGCAAGATTGGTGGGAGGTTTTTCCGTCAAAGACGTTCCTTAATTAAATAACCACCACCATCTTCGGGCTTTCGGCCCTTAATCCCTTTCCTAGACACTGATATGGCAAGAGTTAAGTTCCAACACCTTTCCCCCTTAGGATAATCTCCTAATTGAGTCCGAGATGTCCCTAGGTCCAACGTCTACTCATTTTAAGTTAGGCTTGGGTTAGTGAGTGCTTGGATTCTGATTTTTGGGCTAAGGAAGGGTGATTAAATCCCCCTTATCTTGTTAATGGGTGGTATCCTTAAAATCAGTTTTTGTGCAAGTGTACAAGATAAATAAGATGCACTCAAAGCGATATAAATCAACCAAGAGATAGTCCTATTCTAGATGCAATGCGTACGTACCTTGCTCCAGCACTCTTCAACAGTAAAGTAAAGGAATTGAAAAGACACGTGCCTAAGATGCAAACGTCTAATCAATTTTTTAACTTTTTCAACAAACTTTTTACTGTTGGTTTATTAGCAGGTTATGGTGATGGCATATAGGAAATAAAGTTGCAGGAAGCTATGTTTTGCAAAGCACGCAACCCTGCTCAAAACCTGTTAGTAGTCAACTCTTCTTTGCCGCGGATCCGCGGCTTTGGCCGCGCAAACGCGGCAAATCAGAGGGCCCTTGGTCTCTGCTTTCTACAGCAGAGGCCCAAGACCACTTATGTGTTACTGCAATCTTCTTTTCCTGCTTTGCTTGCCCTATAACCTGCAAAGAGAAGAAAATTCGTTTTAGTTCTAAAAAATTTTCAATAAAAATTCAGATTTCAATAAAAACGTTACCCTCCCCGGCAACGGCGCCAAAATTTGATTGAGGCAAAACCTGCACAAAAATATGAAATTACAAAACTTATAATAAAAATGTGCAAGTGCTCATTTCTTTCGCGATAGCAAGTGGCTATGCGGGTCGTGATCCACAAGGAGGGTTTTGCGATAGAAGCGTTTACGTTTTTGTATTGAAATCGTTAAGAAACAAAACGATAGTTCTTCTCTGTTTTAAAGTTAAGAAAAAGAAAAAGAGTTATAGTTAAAGTTAAGAAGAAAGTGAGAGATGAAGAAGGTGGAAAAATCAGAAAACGGTGAAAGAAAGCGATTATGTACAAGTAAGTCGAAAGAGAATGATTTGGAAGAGGTGGTTGGTGATCTAAACTAAGAATAAAAGAAAAGAAAGAAAGAAGAGTGAAGAATACTTACCTAGATTGATTTGTGACTTACTTAGAAACCTTTGCTTGTTCTACCTTTGCTTTGGAGGCGTTCAACGCATAGATCATAAGCTCGAGCTCAGTCCCTGTTCGCATTATATCATCAAGTCTAGCACAAGCATGAAGTGATACGTTTTGAGGAGGAGAACGTCTTCATGAACTATCGTTGGCACTCTCATAACATCGGTGTACTTGTGCTTTGGAATTCACTTGTAAACTCAACAAAAACAAATGAGGTAAAGTAGAAGAGGAAAACGAAAACAAAAAAATGAAAGTAAAGAAGAACATAAACAATTGTTACCTTTATTGCTTGAAACTATGGAAGAAAGGAGGAGGGTACATCGGTGTCACTCTCAACATATGCCTCTCTCTCTTACTTACATGAATCATCATCTAACCTAAGCTACATACAAGTTACATAAAAAGAAAAACCTAAACTATAAATGGAAAACTAGTCTAAACCTATCTCTGCATTGGCGTCGTTTTTCAGTGCACATACTGGCCTTTTATAGGCAAAAAACCCAACCATCAGGATCCCGGGGAGATCGGGGAGCAAACGCTCCCCTAACTCCCCAACAATGCCGCGGAAACGCGGCTAGGGCCGCGTTTTCGTGGCCAGGGTGTGGCCAGGTGGCCACACCCTGTTGGTGGGTCGCTCAGGTATTCCCCTCTGCTTTTATCTTAAGTTGGTTTCTTTGTTTGAGTCCCGGATTCTGACGAAATGGCCTTGGATTCTTGGCTTTAACCGATCAATTCTGAGAGGATTCTTCTCAACCGGTTTTCAACTCTTGATTTTGCCCTGATTTCTTGAGTGCGAATTTATTCTGATTTAACTCAATATTTTGGTGGGCTTTTGGGCTCATTTCTCTTCATCTCCTTTAAGAATGGGCCTGCAAATAAATTAAGCAATTAATTAGGACAATGTAAAGTTTTATTCTAAAATAAGTATGGAACTATGATATTAAATATGCAATATTAGTGACCAATCAGGAGTCATTCCCTTGGACCATGAAGCATTGTGAGTCGGATTCTCTACTAGTTTCCTCCAGTTGATTTGGCATTTGAAGCTTGGAGGTGGATGTGGTTGTCAACTTGTTCCACACTGCAAAGGCGGAATCAAGATTAGAAACATGCATAAGATAATCTTTAGAAAGCGTGCTTCTAATAGCCTCTAGGGCCTGTGCATTGGCGCCTATATGATTGCTATCACTAAGGTAGGATTCCTTGGTAATGGCAAGGTGAACCTTATATCCTAGGGTCTTCAAATAGCTACTCATCTGACCTTCCAAATATCAAGTCTAGAAATATCAAACATAGGAAGGCTATCCATGAGTGCAAACTAAATGTGTGCAAGCAAACAAATGTGCAAATGCAAATGGTAGATTAGCAAACAAAGGATCTCACTCCTAGGTTGTTAAACCTAAGTATCAGGAGCGTAGGCTCTGATACCAATTGAAATCACCTGGGGGGGTGAATAGGTGATATGGCTAATCTAGAAACTAAATGCGGAAGCTAAAAACTATTTACAACACACTTAGTACAACACACAAGTGTAGCCGAATTCCCGTGAAGGGCTCTGGACTAACTCCTCTTGATTCCCCTAGATATGGGTTGAGGTGCTATATGAAGCTCTTGTGGTTAAGTACAAGTAAGGCACACACAAGCAAACCAAGCATATAAATGATATAGTAATATGAAACAATGCAAGGCACAACACAAGTATGAATGATATGAATGA
This sequence comes from Agave tequilana, assembly GCA_038442645.1. NCBI lineage: Eukaryota > Viridiplantae > Streptophyta > Magnoliopsida > Asparagales > Asparagaceae > Agave > Agave tequilana. Next base: position 119,188 of record JAVJIF010009411.1, read on the forward strand.
ATGAATGATGCACAACACAAATAAGAGAGAGGGTTAAGAGACAATGGATCAAACGCAAACACAATGATATGTTCGAGGTTCGAGCCCCTAGCTCTACGTCTCCACCTTCGCCGAGAAGGATTTCTAATCCACTAAAGGAGTACCGAACTCCTCTCTCAACCTTACAATGCCACCGAGGCAATACAACCACAATCCACCTTTACCGAAGAGGGATAAGGCCCGTAGCCAACAACCAAACTCCACCTCACAATAGAGGGAGCAAACACCACTCCGATCAACCTCTACCAAAGAGGGATACAACAAGTCAAGGAGGGTTTACAACTTAGAGGTTTCCACAACCTCAAACAATCTCTTTTCCACAAAACAAAGATCCTAATAGAATAGGATAGAAGATAGCTCAAGTGTGGAAAAACAAGTGTTTTGATCAAAGAAATTCTCTTGGGAAAACACCAAAATAGATATAGAAATTTTAGATCAAAACTAATTCCCAAAACCTAATTTCTTTGAAATAAACAAAACACTTTAAAACAAATAAGATGGATCTTTTGGCACTTAAAACTCTTTTGAAAACAGTATAAAACACTAGGGAAACAAGAATTTTTCTCTTGTAAAAACCTTGGCCAAAATCCCAAAGAATTGGGGTTTATATAGGCCAAAATCAGAAACTAGCCGTTGGGCTGATCTGTCAGCCTGACAGGCTTGCGGTCGACCGGCCGGTCGACCGCCAACGGTCATAAATATGACCGTTGGGCAACCCGGTCGACCGCCCAGATATAGAGAGCAAAGCTCTCTGGTCCGGTCGACCGCCCGGTCGACCGGCCCACTGTTTCTGCCAGACGTGCACAAGGCTGTGCACGTCAGTCGACCGCCCGGTCGACCGGCCCTTGGTTCGGTCGACCGTGCGGTCGACCGACCTGGCCTGTCAGTCACTGTTCTGGGTCAGAAACTGGGGTTAAAAATATTTCTAATAAATCTCATAAATCTTCTAAAAATACACAAAAATAGTTTTATCATTTTGCATTGATATATAAACATGTGATAAAGATTTCAACTCAAATATCAAGCATATGAAACCATTTTTATGTTTTATCATTTTATCAAAAACCAAAACATGTATTTTATCAAACTTGGATTTTTCAATACATGAATAGGAAAGTCAAAATAAGTTTGTTTAAAAGTTAAGCATGCATGTATAGAATGAATCTACTATACATAAACCAATTAAACTTGGATTGATCAACTATTCATGAAAAACAAATATTGGTTAAACCAAAACCGAAAAACCAATATCCAAACATAAAACGTGTGTGTTGTGCACTTGAGCATATCAACTATTCTAAGCTTTACACATGGATCTAAAACTCAAACTAAACTAGGATACCTAAGTCTTCTTGACGATCTTCCATCTTCAAGTCAACTCGGTCCAAACTCCGTGATCCAACGAGCATGACTATGAAGATCTTGACACTCGGGCTCGGGAATCACCAAGTGAAGGCTTCCAAAACTCATCTTGTTGAATCAATCACCAACTAATATCTTGCTAAATGATCTGAAACTAAAATCACAAGATTATTAGTAAACATAACTACATGAGTTAATCATCATCAAAACTAGAGAGGAAGGCCTCTGGGCCAACAGTCTTTAATACCATCAAGGATCAACCTTAGGTCAGGCGTCTGAGATCCATCCAGTACGATTTCTCGCATCTCGGAGCAGAAGAGTATTGCTCCTATCATGATAATAAGGGGCATAAGACCATCCATTACCAGAGCCTTTAAAGGTACCTGAAAGAACTCATCCGCCAGGACTTTCTCATGGAGTATGTCCTTACGCCGAAGCAGTCTCAGATCTGGACAGTCAAGGGCTCCGCCTCCTCGCCAACCACAGCCCGCAATCATCCAAAACAAAACAATTGAGTGATCCGCTCATATCTCCCTAAACAGGGAAGTACCCCTATTCATGACCCCTGTACTTTTGCTTCCATTGCATTATCAATAAAATTATATTCTGCTCCTAACTATTTTCAGCCTTCTTTGCTCGGAATCTAATGCTTGCATGCTCCGTTGTGGGGTTCCACCCCTGCTCGGGGATGACAACGCAAGCAACCGCCCACGGGCTCCCCTTAGGCGAATGTACCCATGGTAGTTTTCCTCCATCGAGCACGGAACACATATGCCAGCCGATGGGCTCCCCTCAGGCGAATGTACCCTTGGTAGTTCCCTCAAGCACGGAACATAGACGCCAGTCTTCGGGCTCCCCTCAGGTGAATGTACCCTTGGTAGTTTTTCTCTATTGAGCACGAAACACAGACGTCAGCTCTCGGGCTCCCTTCAGCGAATGTATCCTTGGTAGTTTTCTAGTTTTCCTCTACCGAGTGCAAGATAAAGACTCATCCTTCGAGCTCCCCTCATTCTACAAGTGAATGTACCCTTGATAGTTTTCCTCTACCATACGTGGAACAAAATGCCAGTACAGATGGATGAGGTCCAAATAGATCGTCACTCTGCTGTGGGTTCTGCACCTGCTCAGAGTAGACACATCCAATATGTCGATGGGTCACACCCCACTTCAGGTCCATACCAAGTTCACGGCTCTGCTGATAGGGCAAAACCCCCACTCAGAAGCAACCGTGAACCCTACTCTGCTACTGGGATTCTCCACTCGGAGGCCCACCTCCAATGCTGAGATTGCCCCCACTCGGAGGTTCGGATCATCACTCTGTTGTAGGCATATCCCTGCTCAAAATAGACGTATCCAATCTGTGGTAAGTCCATCCAATGGTTCTATTCTATATATAGATGAAAGAGAAAGCGAACCGACTTTAATTTAAATTTTCAATACCCGAAAAGTCGGTCCACGTCTCAAAATTTTCGATCAACCAAATTAGTAGAAGATCAATTGTCATCGTCAAAACATGAAACCTTACACCTTAACATTATATCTCTTGGATTCGAAGAAATACATGATTCGATCCTAGAAAAATCCACCTGATCGATGTGACAGATGGCAACCAGTTGTACAACTTGCAATTAAGTCCTGAAGATCCACATTTATGATCCAGATCCTTTTCTGCCCAAGAACATTAAGATGAACTTAATGCAGTAAAGGTCTCCTACCAACTCTGCTCTTCCAACTTCCTGTCAGCAGGCTCTGACAATCAAAATAGACCGGGGGGGGCATCTGTAGTGGTCAAAATCTGACTTCATCCAAGATGGCGACACGCGTCCCTCACTTTCAACTCTCCGAGGTACATCAGAGCTCTCCTTCAAAGTCCATGCTGCTCCTGACCTTCTCCATATCCTCTCCGCTCCGAAAATTCCTTCGTTTCGAAGTCTTCAGCTCCGACCCAAGCAGCTCCAACAACAGTTCACCCTCGATCTTCGTTGACGGTTACGCCACCTTATATTCCTCCACGTTCATAATGTTTGACGCCACTCAACGTGGGCAGTTATGGATAGTGACTAATTTCCCTGCATGCAATCCCTATAAGCCCGCACCACTGATCGCGATCGTTACAACAAGTCGACATGTGCAAGTCATGCGGTTACGAAGATCTCACCCGCACCATCTGCTCAGTGGAATATAAGTGAACCTCGTCTTCCAACGAAGAGGAGGACTTCTGGATTCCTGAACCTTTAGACTTCCAGACAACCTCTGGATACTCATCTTCTTGATTCCTATAACCCTTATAATCAGAGAGTTATAGTGAAGCTCTTCTCTTTCTGTGATTTTTTTCAATTAAGGATTTCACGTAAAATCATGTATATCTCTCTTTTCAGTGTTGTGCTTTGTTCGCGTGCAATTCCCCATCCTACTTCATCTATGGGGCTGTTTGGTTGCAAGGAAGTGGCCGGAAGTAAGGAAATAGGAAAGTATAATTGCTCACTTCTCTCTCTATCCAAACACCGGAAAAGGAAAATAAGAAATCACTTTTCCTTTTATCTTTTCTCTTTTACACAACCATTTCCTCATTTCCAGAGTGCTACAGTTAATTTTGTGGTCATATAAATCACATATGTAATAAATTGTAGCACAAAACAGTTAGTTTTTTGACCACGTAAATCTCACTTGCATTCTAATTACAGTCTATTTTTTATTTTTCTTAATTAATTTTTATTTTAATATTATTTTACAGTCAACTTTGTGGTCAACTTTTTCACTTCCACTTTCACATTACCATCCAAACACCGAAAAAGACAAAATATTTTCCAAACCATACTTCCCAACAACATCCAAACACCGGAAAACTTACTAACCAATTCCCAAGTTTCAAAAGGAATTATTACTACTTCCTCAATTCCTCACTTCCTCACTTCCACCCTTAACCAAATAGGCCCTATGGTTCATGATAAGAATCCACTGTCCAACCACTTGTGCTGAAAATCACCGCCAGATATTCAAAATCTTTCCTCTAAACAAACACACAAAAAAAAAAAAAAGACTGTACTCACTCGTGTATTGTCAAGCATCCCCATGAACAGAAGAAACACCGCCTGAGCCGGTTGTTGAATTTGATCCGCGATGGGCCCAGCCCACGTGGACCAATCACATTAGCACCATTTCTCTCATAATTTTGAGTTCTTGACCTTTTTTGCGCATTGCTTGGGTCCAACATGCAGTAGACACATAAACAAAGCAATTAGATCAAGCCCACTTGCATGCAAAAGCTGACACAGTTTGGTGCGAGCTCGGCTGTCATCGACTCATCAAAGAACACCCCAATGGTTTTTAAACTACCAAACAACAACAACAACAACAACAACAACAACAAGCAGGGAGCAGCAGTTGGCCAATGACGAGACAGTGAGCACGAAAAGCAACAGATAAGCAGAGGACATGCTAACAGCCTATACCTGTTCTCTTCGCGAGCGAGTGGCTGGCAGCTGTACTGTTTTTTGGCTGTCACCTGCGAGGACGGCGTTTGATGATTGGATGTGTGTGCCAATGTAATGAATGTGGGGGGTTCGAGTGTAAAAAGAACCATGATATGAGAGGCTCAGGTCAGAGAGATATTTTGCGAATCCCACCATGTCAAATGTCAAAATCACTGCTCTGTCTTCTTGCCTGCACAAATATAGTACCCACACCATATGTCACACATTGAGGGAATTGAGAATTTCAAGTGGGTCAACTGTTTGACCACGACTCACCCTAGCTGTCATTGGTTACAAGACTTACATTGAATTAAAAATAGTTCTATATTATGGGGCCGTTTGTTTCGCGTAAAAGTCCGTAATTCGTAAATGACTTACAACTCAGTTACAACTACGGCGTTTGTTTGGACCGTAATTCATAAAAGACTTACACAACTCAATTACCCCTCACTTGCAACCCAATAACCACTCACTTACAGCCCAGTTACAGTTAATTTTGTGGTCATGCAAATTTGTATTATTTTTTTATGTTAATATTAAAAATTTTTAATATTTAGCATTTTTAATATTTATTTGCAATATTAAAACTTTTTAAATCACCAAATAGTTAATCTTGTGATCAATTTTTTCACTTACGACTTACATATTACGACAACCAAACACCGTAAAGCACAATACACTTTTCCACTTACAACTTTATATTACAAACCAAATATCATAAAGCTTACATGCATGTAACTCATTTACAAATGTAAAAGACTTTACCAATTACAACTTACGAATTACGGCCAATTACGACAACCAAACAGACCCTGTGTAATGTAATTTCTTATCCTAGGGCTAGTTAACTTGGTAGAGTGACATGATCGCTTGAATATATGTTATAAAGCTTGCGCATCAAAATTAACTTTAAATGGATTCGATTAGATAAAATAAAATACATATATATTAATCCAACAAAAAGAATGGATTTTATCCTAATTTTGAGTCTGAATCTAAGGTCTTCGTTGAACTCAGTTCTGAGAATATCATATCATTTCCAACTGTTTATAACATTTACATTGTAAAAATATTATATTATATTTCACCTTAAGAAAACTATAAAATATGAAGCTATTTCTTTTAGTATCAGATATTGCTAATAAAATTACGATTGACATGAGTTTCATAACTTCAGAAATGTAAGTGTTTGAAAATTTTGTAACTGATTTTTCTTTTTAGTCTTTTAACATTAGTTGCAGTCGAAATTGAATGTGATACTAATCACAATCTATTTTTACTTTTTTATCAGTAATTTAAGCCTCACTGGTGTATATAAAATGGGAGCAATTGAATATCTCTAAACGAACAAAAATCACGGTCCATTCATCCTAAGGAAAACCAAAAAAAAGGAAAAAGAAAAAGAAAAAGGCAAATGAAGAACGAAAAGTAATGGATGTGCAAATAGTAATTTTTACAGTCACTTAATCGCGCAGTAAGTGCAGTAAAAAGAGACTAATATGCAAAATACCATTATTAAAAGAGTTGACACGGCCCTTTCACGAGAGAGCGCGTGAGATGCCAACATCACGCGAGTTTTTTTGACGATATTTTAGTTACTCGTCTCTTTCTCGCTAAATATTCCCCTCTCTTCTTCTTCTTCTTCTTCTTCCCCCTGCCTTGGGTTCCCTCTTTCTCCCCTGCAAACCCCCAATATCTCCTCTTTTCTCCCTGAAACCCTAAAAAAAATAAAAGGGCGCAAAAAAACTTTGAATAATCGAGCAGAGGAGAGCCGATCTGGTACGTGCATTCCCTCCCTTTCGTCAAATCCAGTTCAATTTTCATGCGTATTTCTGCGTATCAATCCTCATCTCTGCTGTATTTTCCTAGATTTTGAAGTAATTAGTTTTATCTCCGTTTCGTCCTTGCAAACTTTTGCACCAGAGCTTGATACTGATCTAATTTCTCTATGTTATGTTCTTTAGATCTTGATTTACTCCCATTTTTCGCAAATTTAAGCGTAATCACTGAAAAGTTTTATTCTTGATGCCATTTTTCTCCCCTTTAACAAACTCTGTGAAGCTAAAAAAAAAAGTGAATATTTATGTACTATTTCGTCTATACTTTATCGATTTCTATCTGCATTTGCTTAGAGATCCCGTAGTTTTGTTAGCTGAAATTTTCCTTGTTTAGGATTTATTCATTGTGGATCTTATCCTCAGAGCTATACAAATAGCATTTATTTTTAAAGTGACGATTTTATCTTTTTAACATCGTGTAAAGTTCTACTATTGTTTTGCCCAAAAACTGTGGCTTGTTCCATAAAGTACAGATTGCTAGTGCTTCTTCCTTGTTTGAACTCCTCATTTGTTATTCGCATGAGATTGGTTGTGGATCTTACTTACCCAGCTAAAGAAGTAGTATTGACTTTTTACAAATAACATGCCATGTTATACATTTTACAGAATTTTCCAGTTTGGACATCTTACAGTAATGTCAAATATGAAAGGGGTTGCCAACTTCAGGAACCAAGCCTGCTCTGGGAAACAAGCTTTCCTTCCTCCTAAATGTCCATTTCCAAGCATTTCCCCGTCTTATGGGGACTATGGTTCCATTGGACCGAAAGGAACCTCGAAGCCGAGAGAGGGGCATAGGTACCATCAGCGTACATCCTCCGAGAGCTTTCTCGTTGAGGAGCAACCTTCTTGGCTCGATGATCTCCTTAATGAGCCAGAGACACCCGTGAAGAGAGGAGCTCATCGGCGGTCATCAAGCGACTCTTTTGCTTACTTGGATGCAAATTCAATGTATTCTAGTGTAGATAATATGGCTCAGGAGGAGTATAGGCACAGATCCATCGGGTCAATGCCTCAATGGGGAGCACAGGATTTTGATCATCCTAAAGATGCTCTACGCATAAATTATTATACCGAGGCGAAAACATTTGCAAGACCCCAAATAGAGGATGGGATGCAGGCATGAACATGGTCAACTACCAGAGCAGTCTTCCATCGCCAAAGGACAAGAGCATGCATATGGTTTCTTCCTGTGGATTGAGAGAACTTGATAATGTGGCATCTAAGGTCATTGAAAAGCAGGAGCATGAGGAATCCAGTGAAGACCTTAGAGGCACCTCTGAAAGAAGGGAAGGTTCTCATGCAAAGCAATCTCAATCTGAGACAGATACGAAGCGTGTTAAACAGTAAGATTTACAAAGATTACTTATCTACTTCCTCACTTTCTCCTCCCCATCACTGCATCTAGTATGAATTAGTTTAATGGATGATAATAGCAATTTTTTCTTCATATATAGCATCAAAATGCCATAGTAATTTTAGTTTTCAATATAAGAATCTTGATGCTCATACTCATTCGTGAGAAACCATCACTTTTGAAACCTTTGCTGTCTGCTTTCACAACTGGGCTTCTAAAAGGTGTTTATTTGTTTTTAAATTTTTATACAATCATCTCCAATTATTCATTTTATGCTTAAAGTGCCTTCTTCTTACTGTCAATAATTCAGCTGTTTATCCATAATTTTGGGTCATACATTCACGACTACTGCATTTTTGTAATGACTCAAGTGTTTCAAGTACAAAAAGATGTACCTATGTGTAGTTGTTACTGGTTGATCTGCTTTAGGGAGGGTAAGAGATTGTCAGGTCTGCATGGAGGGGTTGTATGCTAACGTGTGTGCCGCGGTGAGTGTTTTATGCTTGTTGCGTGTCTTATCTCCATACCTTTTTTTTTTTTTTTTTTTTTTTTTTTTTTTTTTTTTTTTTTTTTTTTTTGTGTTGTGGGGGAGTTGACATCTCTTATTCATCCTTTCACTACAGATATATAGGTTGCTCATGAAGTTTAGTAAGTATTCAGACGATAAGCCTTCTTGTTTTTAGGATTTGCTATTTAAATAAATGGTGCTCTGATGAGGCTTTATCAAATGAGATTTTCTCTTCGGGCCTGTTTGGTTAAGGGTGGAAGTGAGGAAGTGAAGAAATGAGGAAGTGTAATAGTTCCTTTTGAAAATTGGGAATTGGTTAGCAAGTTTTCCGGTATTTGGATGTTGTTTGGAAGTGTGGTTTGGAAAATGTTTTATCTTTTTCAGTGTTTGGATGGTAATGTGGAAGTGGAAGTGGAAAAGTTGAACGCAAAATAATATTAAAATAAAAATTAATTAAGAAAAATAAAAAATGAACTGTAATTAGAATGCAAGTGAGATTTACATGATCAAAAAATTAACTGTTTTGTGTTACAACTTATTACAAATGAGATTTACATGACTACAAAATTAACTGTAGCACTCTGTAAGTGAGAAAATGGTTGTGTAAAAGAGAAAAGGAAAAGGGATTTTTCTTATTTTTCTTTTTTGGTGTTTGGATAGATAGGGAAGTGAACAATTATACTTCCCCATTTCCTTACTTCCGCCCACTTCCTTGCAACCAAACACACCCTTCCCCACTTTTATTTTTAAGTCAAAGTTGACTTTGACGTGCTCCGAAAAGGTTTGTCTTGCTATTGATATTTTGTTCAGGTTCAATGATGGTTCTTGAACTTTGGATAAGGGTCCAATGCAGCGAGATCTGATTTTAGAAGGGCTGAAGTGGAAATTTTATTTGTTGGTAGTGCATTGATTAATGGACAGGTATATCTTGAGGTTGAGTCTTAAGTGTGACATCCTATGCTTGGTGTCTTTGACTGTGCATGTGTCAAGGTCACCAGTATATAGTTGAGGGACATTGATCCCCATGCATTAATCAATACATCAAAGGAATGGCTACTGTGAAGCTGGTTGAGTCTGTCAACAAATAAGAGGGTTCATTGCTGCATGCCTCAAGGAACAAACAGTGCGGTGCTGTCCATGCAAAATGACATCTCTACAACAGGACTGTTTGGCTTGAGGAGCTAGCCAACAGATCTCTTCCTAATGCCTTACTTGAGAGATTTTCTTTCATTCTTTGAAATATGTCATTCATGTTGGCTTTCTGTCAAGAAGCATGTACTTAAATTAAGATCATTTGGCTCACAAGGAACATAGACAGAGGAATGTTGTGTTGATAGCTCCTTTCAGGATTTCAGTAACCTGATTAGCTTATAGATGAGTACTTTACAAGGGTTATACAGGGATGCTCACATTATAGGATTGTAGTTGCACATGAATGTACTGAACTGACATATCCATTTACATCTTCGTTTGACAAGAGTGCACATCTTTGAATCAAGGAAACCTGATTCGAGTCTACTCAAGATCTAGAAGCCTCTAAAAGAAGAGAATGATGTCATGCTTGTCCAACATACCTGAAGCAGGTTAAGCAGTACACTTTGCACAGAATCTGATCTGTTTTTGGGATTATGTCCTGTTGTATTGTCAATATTTGTACAAACTATTTTCATAGAGGGTAAAAGCTTTTTTTTTTTTGTCATAGCATCAGTAATTCTCCTGCAAATGTCTCGAGCTGGACGAGTATGCACATTCATGGGTACACATTCCTCAGAATGGGCTCTCAGGTGAATGTTGCCTGATATTATCTTTAGGTGATTCAATAGTTATAGTAGATGGGTACTCCCAACTTTGGGAATGTTTAAGGAACCAGTCAGATTTAGGTGTCTTGAGTTGAGCTTTGCTTCTTTGCATGCATGAACAAAAGGAGACCTCCACCCCGAGAAGAATTCTGTCAGTGCTCTATGTGTTGTTTTGACCTTGGGATAGGTTGTTAATGTACTTTGGCTGTGAGGCACATGCGTCAAGTGGAATTTCCATTTGTGGAAAACTTTGTTCTTTAGGTGGCAGAGCAGCAACAGGTCTTTCGAAGCTTTTTGAGTCCCTCGTGCATCATTTATAGCTTCTTGGACTATTTCCAGTTCTTAAGTCACTTCTAATGTCTTAGGATATCCTTTTTCACTTTTAGTTTGTCAAGAAATGCTTTCTCAATGTCCTAATTTGTCAATTAGGTGTGAGGCCCGCTTGGGCTCCTTCTTCACCTTTTCTCTTTCCTCTTGGCTGTAGGTGGGGGTGGGGTGGGGTTTTTTTAATTGAGTCTCCTGATCTTTATAGAAGAGACGGTTTTTAGGGTTTGCTTGGAAGAGAATCTCTTTTAAGCTGTTCGGTCCAATCAGCCAATTACAGCCCTCTTTCAAATAATGGGTCAAATAATAGGGAAAGAGATACATAAAGCTGCCCTATTTGTTACACATAGGGATGGGAAGAAGTGAGAGACTGTAATCTCTCTTTTATTGTTTGTCTTTCAATCTTTTCCCAACTAAAACCATGTCATTCATGTCTAGTTCTTAGGAGTTCTGGATGCTTGTACGAACCTTTTTTCTGCAAAAGCCTTGGAACTAGCTAGAGAGTTCATCTTTTATTCTCTGGTCTTCTCTCCTTTTCTAACTAAAACTAGGTCATTCACATCAATGTTTTTCGAAGGCGTTTTGGTTAGTTGTATGAAGCTTTTGCTGTATAAGCCTTTGATTAGTTTTTACTACTGGTGCTGCTGTGACTGCTTCTCTTACTCCTACTCCTACTCCTGCTCCTACAGTCCTACCCATACTCCTCTTTCTGCTACTCTTACTCCTACTCTTTCTTCTACTCTTACTGCGGCTTCTCCTACCATTGCTCCTGCTGCTACTAGTTCCAGTGCTACTGCTATTTTGCTTAGCTATTCAGATATATCAACCTTCATGTATTACTATTTTGCTTAACTCAACCTTAATGTTTCTTAGAGTTTTCACCTCTCTTAAGATTTTTTTTTTTCTAAAAAAAAAAAAAATCTTAATTCAAACGCTTTGTCTCTTTTCATAATTCTTTTCCTTTGTGTCAACATCTGGTCATTTGCACTTTGCATATTGGATTTTCTCTTAGCTCATTTTTGGTTAGTAAAAACCTAGTTCATGTTTGGCTAGTGGAAACCTAGCTCATATTCGGCAAGTGGAAACCAAGCTGGAAATGTGGAAACTAGCTGAGTTTCCTTGCACGTCTTTTCATTTGACCAGAGGAACCTAAATCTCTAGGTTTCAACTAGTTTTCAGATACTGATGGTTCCTCATGCTGCATAGAACTTTCTGTGATCCTGTGTGCTCATATCTATTGCTGGGCACCAATATTTGTCAGTGTCCTGCCAGCTTAGAGGTAATTGGTGGATGGCTTGTTGGACTTGCAGCCCAAAGGTTTTGGTTGCAAAGTTGATGCTGGCAAAAGCATTATGGGGCACAAGTCAGACAACTGTACGGCTGTACCAACTAGGCATGATTGTCGGGGGTGCTTGATATGTGAAAACATGGGTTGGCTTTAAGCAACAGAATAGAGTTCACATGCATGCTTGACATTGAGCGTGTTTAGGCTCAGTTGTGCAATGCAGTCTGGAAGAGTCCTGTGTTGCAAGTGGCCATGGCATTGCACTACTAGGTCTTGTGTGCTTGGTCTGCTAAAACCAAATAAATGGCTCAGTTGAAAGGGAGTGCGTCTGGTTGGAAGCCAATGCTGATGTTTTGCGGTCATGGTTTTATGCACGAGAGCATAATGTGTGTGAAATGACTTACGGGAAAAGACCAAATGCCAGCACATGAATGCAGCATGCTTTTCTTTAACGATCTTGATAATTACTGCAAGAAAATGGTTATGCTTTGTGATGGACTGGCTGGTTGGTCTTCTGATTAGCCTATTCATGCACATTGAATCTCCAGGAATGTCGTGATGAAAAGGAGTGAAGCAGAGAGCAGGTGACATTTCGTTGTTGTTTCCATGACTTTTCAAAGGTGTTGCCAGAGCTAGCCGTCTTCCTCTTGCCTAGCATTTCTAGGGGATGGTCTATGCCACATGTAGAAGATTAGGTCTTCCATGATAATGCTTTTTCATGCATCAAATGCACATGTTTAGGAGTCCAACCAATTTGCGGTGAAAATTTTCATTTGATGCTCTTCTACCTTAATGGCAAACAAGAAATTTCTGTAGACTGCATCAGCCTGGCACAATCTGGGCTTGTAAGGGAAAGAAAAACTCACAATAACAAGGAGCATAAGAGACCTACTAGTAGATCATGATATTGAAGCATTACACACCCTGAAACCTATTGGACATGCATATATTTTATTTGGAGCTCATTAACATTGACCAAATGCATCTTCCATCTGAGTACTTTTCAATAATAGCAAAAACAAGCCCAGTCTGATAAAAATCTTGATTATTGCTGAAACTCACTTTTCACTGTCACAGGCAATTTGCTCAGCGATCACGTGTACGAAAACTTCAATACATTGCTGAATTGGAGAGAAATGTTCATACTTTACAGGCAAGTGCTGAAAAACAAAAACTCTGATAAAAAGGGCATCTATTAGATAAAGCATTCTAACATTGAATTATGCTATTCTATAGGCAGAAGGGATGGAAGTTTCAGCTGAACTGGAATTTATCGATCAGCAGAATCTTATATTGAACATGGAGAATCAAACTCTGAAGCAGCGGCTTGACAGTCTAGCGCAGGAACACCTTATAAAAAAGCGTATGCACATTTCCTTCAGCATTTTGCATGCTTTTGCTTTAGCATCTTTTTCTGTAGTCCTTTTAGGCACTGTACTCTGATAGTTTATAGATGAGATGTAGCAGAATGTATTCTTAATCCCTAATGATGAGCATCACATGATCTTTGAGGAGGTCTGGTGCTCTGCTCCTGAACATTGTTATGGTTCAGGAATAGATACCAGACAGTGTTGCCCTTAGTAGCTGGCATCTGCTAGTTACTGCTTCCGCATTCTCTTAAAAGTTTGCTCAAGCACCTGGTATCTGATGCATACAGTTCAATCCTTTCATCTTCTAAACTTGATATACTGCTCTAGCAAGATTGGCCTCAACCCACCATTCAAGCAAGCTATGATATTTGCTAATTATTCTACTAAAACTTACCTTAGCATCAAGAATTATTATTTACTATCTTACTTTAAAGTTCATCAGTCGTGTTTCTCAAGTACATGACCATAAAATTGATTCATCACATTAGTTTAGTACTTCTAGAATTTTACTATTTAACTTTGGAAACATCCCAACTTCTTCACCTGTTCTCAGAAAAGATTCACCTCATTTGAAGGGAAGAAATGAAGCATATAATTTGAAGATGGTTCTTTCCTATGTAGTAAATCTGATCTAAACCTTATGGTATCTTACCTAAAATTTTATGATGTCTTTTGCTCACATCTTCCCGCTAATCACTATAGTCATAACTTGGCCTCCTTGTTTCTTCCACACTTTTTTTTATCATCAAAAGAAGTTGTTGGATGTTGAACAAGAAGCATATTCATCAACTATCGAGTTTTCTTGTTAATGAAAAGATAGCATGTCAGATGCTCGATCCTGTCCAAAGTAATTGATGAAAACACTTCTGTTTCTAAGGCTTATCATTTGTGGATAAGCTAATATAACCATATATCCACTTCTTTTTTTGAGCTGTCAGCTGTAGAGCTTCTATTTTGATAATTCTGTACATGGTATTTTTGCAAGATGGTGTGGCCTCAGCTCTTTTGTAGTTGGAAGGCCATCATTAAAGATCACCATTTGACTTTAACAGTGAATGATGTGCTTGATGTCTGAAACAGATGGATAAGATCATCTTTTATATGATTAGTTAAAATTAATGGAATGGTTATTAAAGTTAGATAGCCTAGTGCACACATTTTAATTGATTGGATTTGATATGAAACCTTCTGATAGCACCAAAGTGAAGACTGGGTGTGTGTGCCATGTATAGACAAAGTATTTTTTACTGATCGTCTCCTGCTAATGGTGTTAGATATACCTCATGGAGCAATTATTGCATACCAGAGAGTATGGTTGTTCATGTGTGTGCAGACAGAGTATGGTTATATTGATGGCTCTTGCTGGTGTTAAACTCAATTTTTAGCTAGGAACTAAGGAAACTTACTGTTCTTTCATTCCATTCTGTCATTTTGCTCAAATAATGTATGCTATGAGCCATGTTTCCAATTTATTCTATCCCACAGGTTACTTTACTGCTCTTTCGACTTTATCTGCTTTAGCTGTCCTTGCATTTACTTTATGATGACAGTTTGTGTCTTGCTGCAATGCAGTCCAGCAGGAGACGTTGGAAAGAGAAATTGCTCGTCTCAGATTGTTGTTTCAGCAGCAGCAGCACCAACAGTCGCCACAGCCTGCTCTTACCCATAGTCGTAGTAACAGCAGAGACCTTGAATCGCAGTTCAACAATCTCTCTTTGAAGCACAAGGAAGCAAATTCTGGACGAGACCCAGTAACCGGTCCCCTGCGTATTTAAGTTTCCACTTCCCTATTCTCTGCCCATGTCGGGCATTTCAACATTGTGTTGCTCCCCCTCAGCCCCAGTCTCCATGTGTGGCTTTCCAGACATTGATTGGAGAAGTGACCTGGATTCTTAGTAACACGTCTGAGGCGAATAATATCAGGAGTTAATTCTTGTTTAATTTTTGTTTCCCCCCTCTACTTGTTTTGAGATGTGCACCTGGCGGTCATCTTCAGCACACAACTAGTTTGTTTGATGCTCGACTCGTCCGAGGTGTTAGGCTTTCCCTGTAGTTTCAGTTTCATTCGACATCTCTGTATTTCTATGAATTTATAGTGCTTTATCTTATTCTGTTTGCACTGTTTTCCATCAGACTCTTCCAAGATTACTTGTATTCAAACTCTCTTTTTGTTGCAATCAGTTCTTGTTGATATGCAGATATCGGCAGACAAGCAGACTGCAACTTTGGTATTACAAAGGATCTTTGGTTAGTCCTTCGAACTTCTCTTGTCGTTCTACCTTTTGTGATTCATATCCTAAAATGTGCATAGTAGAATGTTTTATGTATCATTTTCATCATGAAATCTGAAAATTATTGAGCAGGATGATTTGTTATATTCTCATCATATACAAGTCATTTATTGAGCAACAATATCAGAGGCCCAATTCTTGAAGACTACCCAATGAACTGGATTTATATTATAGAGTTTCTGATTTAATCTTACACAGCTTATATGTACATATCAAATGACAAATTAATAATAGTAGCAGTTCCTACTCATGAGATTATTTTCATATCAAGATTAAGATTTTTATTTACTGTGACATTTGAGGTGAGGTCACACTCAACAATCAACATGCATCTATGGATAGAAAGAAGAAATATAATACACATTGGTAGTCATCACCCTCATTTTGTGGTCACAGCCAATGGCTCTTTGGATATTGTTGCATAAATAATCTGTGGCTTGAAAGAGAGTGCTCCTTTTAGCAGTGGTGGTGGTTATCTTTAAAACCTCAACATCACTCCTCCCCTCTGCTCTTGTGGGCTGGAATTGAACTGTGAGCCACTTGTGGTTGAAGGGGAGAGGAAGGTGTGAGTGAGTGCTGCACCACTTCATACTCCCACATGTTTTTTTTTTTTAAATTGGTAGAAGAAAGGCCCTTGAAAGCGTCTCTTGTCCTAGTTCTCTTCATTTTTGATACCCACAAGTCATAGTAAGCAAATGCCTTTTTCTTCTCATATAACCATCTACTTGCAAAAAGGTAATTTTGGTTTATTATAGCAATTTTGCAAGAGCGGATATTGGCACCCACAAAAGTGATTAACGCGCACATTAGATTATGACACCCACAAAATTAATAAAGGCATCCATCAAATACCCGCTAATTTTTCAAAATGGCCAAAGTACTCGGAAGGGAACTGCAAGCGGGGGGACAGCTGTAACATGGCCCATGGGGTGTTCGAGTGCTGGCTGTATCCGGCGATGTACCACACGCAGTCGTTGTAACACCCCAATCCCGCGGGTACGGAGATGTTACTGCGACGTATATACGTAGGTCAGAAATACCCTCACGTATATACGTTAAGCATCAATACATGCAAAAATCAGAGTACCAAAGCACGTGGTGCATTATACATTCTAACATATGAGTACAATTACAAAGTTATCATAAGATGGGACACAAAATTATAAGAATATTACATCACCGATAAACGTAAATGCAAGAATATAAAGAGGTATATCATTATGAACAGTACAAAAGACGCTCACGAGTTACAAAAGGAAAACTCAGGAGACGAGAAAGGGGGCTAAAAGGATAGGGCTCCGGACAGTTAACGGTTGATCCACGACGTTGCTGCTGCACAACTCTGATCACCAGGTAGTCCACCACGATCCAAACTCTAAGATCTGAACATGCAGGTTTAGGGGAGTCAGAACTTCCCAACGAGTGGCAAGATGAGTGCCAAGTGGCGTGGATAGATAAGCACACGTGTATTGATAAATCCTAGTCAAAAGCATGTATTGAAAACCGTGTCGTAAGCACATACACGTGTAATGATAAATCTTAGTCAAAAGCATGTATTGAAAACCATGTCATAAGCACATAACGTGTAATGATAAATCCTAATCAAAAGCATGTATTGAAAACCGTGTCGTAAGCACAAACACACATGAGCAGGCAATAAGGCAGTAAATAGAGTAAATATGGTAAATTAGTTACATAAACCCAAATTACTGGTCCGTGAGATTAGTACATCAAAGGAATAATCCAAATAAGGAAACCCTCATATATATATACCTTATATCTTATAACACTGTATCATGAGTTCATATAACCCGAGTGTCTCCTAAATTAAGAAAATGTCATAAAACTGATAGAAAATCGATAAAATCGATAATACCGAATATAAGCAAGACCAGTTGTATAAGCTCAATTTACGGTTTCATGAGACCAGTACATCGAAGGAATAATCCAAACAAGAAAACCGTCATCATATACCTTGCCCCATGTTACCTTAACCTGAGTATGTACGACCCGAATTGCAAAAAAACATAACAGATTGTTGATTAACATCTTATTATTATTACTCATCTTACCCATATATTTAGGTATGTGCCCTAGCGTCCCAAGACACATACATCTATAAATGAGTAAGCTGAGGTGGTTATTGAAAACTGATGATGAAATAACGAGTTATGTTTACAGTGGGTCTCTTACTTGCCCGAGACCACTACCCAGGGTGTTCCGTTGCTGGTGTACGGAACCAGCCGCAAGGCCTACAGGTAGTGGGTCTTATATTATGCCCATTCAGGAATGTAACAGAAGGTAGGGAGTCAGCGCTCCCCTCGATCACCTAGAGACCTTCAGGTAGAACCGGAGTTTGAGTTGCACAACATATATAATATCACTGTAAACATATTCACCACTTGAAGTCCATCAGTTTCCCCCTCACCCAATGTAGGTTGGCCTTTTTATAGTTTATTATTATGTAATTACCATATTACGGGAATAGCATGAGCATGACAGGTTCAGGGTTCAAGAGTTACAGGAGTACATAAGTACTTGAAATACCGGTCACTATATATAATACATAATAGCAAGATAGGATTCCCGAAATATGATAATCACAAGTCAAGTGGTAATATATCAGGTGGCAAGTGATAAGTGATATCAAACAGGCGTTAGGTGGCAAGTAATAGCACAGTGAATATCACTATCGTATATCACAAAACAAGAAAATAGTACCGATACAGGAAAACAATACTGATATAGGAAATTGGCACGAATACAAGAAAACGATACGATTTTGAAAAACAGTTCAAGCACAGGTTTCAAACTCTACACAACAATCAATATAAGAATAATAGTTGAATTATCAAGTAGACTAAGCGGGCATGCAAACAAGCGTACATCCAAGTGAAGCTAAGCAAGCTAGAGCGAAGCTAACATACAACACTAGACGCCATTACGTTCGGCGTGGTTACCGCTCGCGGTACAGCTAAACGCAGATGACGAAGCAAACGTATAATTGCTATTCTACCGCGTGTGGTGAAGCAGCGCTCACGGTGTAACTACGCTCGAACGAAGTTAGCGGCAAAGCGTTGAGCGCTAGTCCACCTACCAGGTGTAGCTAAAAGACCTGACGGTCTGAACGCGCTTCCTCTTTCGAGGAAGTGGGAGAAAGTCCAAAGGGCTGAAGGGCCGAAAGGCAAGTAGGTACCTGTAGAAGTGTTAGTACCAAACACACGCATGCAAACACAGTAACCGGTAATAACTAAGCTATCAATAGAGTAGTGAACTCGGAGATTGAGTAACCGAGCAGACAAGCAAATAATCAAACGGAGCTAAGGATGGAGCGGAGCTAGCGCACAGCACTGGACGCTATCACGTTTGGCATAGTTACCGCTCGCAGCAAAGCCATGATAATGTACAGCTATCGCTCATGGCGTAACTACACTCGGACGGAGTTAACGGTAAAGCACTTAGCGCTAGACTCCCCTACCAGGCCGGGCCGAAAGACCTGACGGTCTAAATGCACTCCCTCTTTCGAGGAAGTGAGCATATAAGAGACCATAAGGTCTAACAGGACCAGAGGGCTAAGTAGGTACATGCACAAAATAACGTTAGCACACACAAACACACACATGTATACATGGTAATAACTGGACTACCCGTGGAGTGGTGAAGTCCGGAGGCTAAGTGTAGAGCCTGAAGGCTAATAGGGCCCGAAGGTAGAGTAGAGATCCCGGAGGCTAAATGACCACGAAGGGTCAGCCAAGCATGATATGAAAGCAGAAATAAAATACATCACAAGCAGGGTATATGTACACGGATTGAACTATACTACTACAGGCATTCGTCAGAGATCTAATGCAAGTACAGTCTTGGCACTCGGCCATATACAAATGCAAGTACACACAGGGGAAAATACAAATATACAAATTTCCCAAAAATACAATTCAACCCGTCGAAGCGGGGAAACACAGAATGAGGCGAGGACACTGGCCTATAAATCTTCAGAAAATGCCATAAAATCTGAAACCTCAAGAACACGTGCACGTGCCACCAATATATTAAAATAAAGTATTTATTTTTAGAGAGAGAAAAGATTAAGAGAAAGAATTCTCAGGAGAGAGAAAATACCCAGGAGAGAGATAAAGTGAGAGAGAGAGAGTGAGAGGGGTTTTTGCCCCCTCTAGCTTACAGTCAGGGCCCTAAGACCAGGGGCCCTGGCCTGGCTCAGGCCAGGTGGGCGCAGGCTGTCCGGCGCTGGCCGCCCGCGGCCAGGGGGTTGTGGCGCGCCGGCTAGTAGGGGTGGAATTTAGGAAGTGGAGTTGCCGATGAGGATGGAGTTGGTGATGGTGGAGGTGGTGGTGGAAATTGAGAGGATGGTGGTGGATTGGGTGGTGTAGATGGTGGTGATGGATTGAAGAAGAAGAAGTTGGAGATATTGGTGGTACTTGGTGGAGTGGATGGAGGAGGAGAAGGAGGAGATGGTGGCTGAAGCTGGGGCTCGGCCGTGGGTGGCGCCAGAGGTGGCTCTGGTAGTGTGGTCGTTGGTGGAGAGAGAGGGCGAGAGGAATAGTGTGAGAGAGAGATTAGAGAGGGGGAGAGTGAAATTAAGAGAGAGAGAGAGAAACTGAGATTGGGGAAGAATTAGAGAGAGTTGATAGAGAGAGAATTTGAGAGAGAGAGAGAGAAAACAAGAGGAAAAAGGCTGTCGTCAGCTATGGGCTAGGGAAGAAGAAAGAAAAGAAAAAGAAAAAGAAAAGAGAAAGGAGGGAAATAAAAAGGAAGAGGAAAGACATTTTAGAGAATGGGTGGAGGAGAAAAAGAAAAAGAAAAAGAAAAAGAGGAGAAAAGGTAGTGGAGGAGAAAAATAAAGGGAAAGAAAGAAAAAAGAAAAAGAAACATATCCAGAAAGATACTCCAGATCTGAGTAAACACCGAAATCATCAGAAATACCGAAAAATTAGAGTATCTCAAAAAGGCCTCTAAAATTCTCCAAAATATCAAATATTATATTAAGATATATGGTGAAATAGGATTCTAGAAATTCAATCCCATTTTCAAATTAAAAATCCTGGAATCTACCAGCGATATCGGTCGACACAAATCCGGTCAAATTTTATTAAATTAAGAAAAATCTTCAACAATGTTTTTAGATAGAAAATGTGATTTTAAGAGATAATGTGAAAACAGTTTCTAGAAATTCAACTTTATTTATATAGTAAAAAAATCTGAGAATCGATCGGCGGCACTGGTCGATACCAGTTTTGAAGATTTTGCAATTTGATTCTGAAAATTTTCAAAAAAATATGAAAAATCTAAAATATTATAAAATAATGTTTGAAATGAAACCGATCAATCTGACAAGCAGAAAGATCAAATCGATCAGTACACTGGGTCAGGTCCCCGGTTCAGACTAGGGTTGACCAGAGTATGTAAATCCAGATCCGGTACCAAGCAATGACATAAATAATTATACAATAAAAACAAATATAGGGAGATATATAGAAGAATATGATCAAAAAATCAGAATACATATCTTAGTTACGTATTCCGGGAACGGGATGTTACAGCCGTGCAAGGATGGCACCGCGTGCCACCGGCGCGTTTGCTTCTTCGCGCACATGCCAAAGCAGTTGTGTGTGCATTCGCAGAGCCCGGCCAGAGTCCTACGATGGGTCCCCTCTACGGCAGCACCAGTAGCTGATGGCTACCGTAGCGGCGGCATCGGTGGTTTCGCCACCGATATCGCTGACTGGTGGAAGAGTCAACGAGTCGATGTCTGCTCCGATGTTGCCAGAGGTAGCGGCAGTGAGGAGGGCCTCTTGGCCGGTGAATAAGGTGCTGACCTTGTTGAGGAAACTGCAGCTTGGAAAGGTGAAGCCAATGCTGGGACACAGTGGGTTTCCTTGGGGGTTCGGGTCTCCGAGATGCGGCAACACTACTACTTTGGATGGGTTAGGGGTGGGTTTTGTACTCTGCCGGCGACACCAACGAGAGTTGTAAATGGGTTTGGATAAGTCAAACTGGGAAAGAAGAAGAGAAGGTATTTTGGACCTTTTTTAGGGTAAAAGTGTTCAAAAATATAATGACACTCTTGTAATATTTTAATGGGTGCGTTAATCAATCTATTAGGTGCCAATATTCGCTCCTCAATTTTGGAAAAACGCTCCCCTCTTTTTTCCTAAAATCAATGGGTCCCACCAACATGGTCTTCCTCCCTCTCTGGCTCTCTCAC
Organism: Agave tequilana; assembly: GCA_038442645.1. NCBI lineage: Eukaryota > Viridiplantae > Streptophyta > Magnoliopsida > Asparagales > Asparagaceae > Agave > Agave tequilana. The sequence continues at coordinate 141,054 of JAVJIF010009411.1, forward strand.
CCTGTCCGTCACGGAGCGCTCTCGCTGTTTCCCCCAGCTCAGCTCCCTCCCTCCCTCCCTCCTGTTGGGATTTGAGTCAAACAAATAGTCCCGCATCGGCTAGACGTGGGAATGATCTTGGGTATATAAGAATTTCAGTAACTCCACTTAGAAAACTAGTCTTTTGAGATAGTGCTCCAAGTCCTTCAATTGGTATCAAAGCCATGCCCTGAACTTAGTCTGTGTGTGGGTGATGTTCGATGTTGTTGATCCCCCCAATTTGACGCAAGAAGGCACAGTAGTGGGCCCCTATAAAGCAATTTGGCTCGTGAGAAATTTGACAGTGGTGCTCCTTTGCAATGGACATGCCGGCATCTATGCGGTGTAGAGGAGTGGCCAACTACAGTTAGTGCTTCACATAAGGCGTGACTTGTGACAAGCAGTGAAGAGTTAGATTTCGATTGAGCATTTGGTCTTCCGTTGTGAAGAAAGTTGAGCTTTTAGGGAGACTCTTTGTTCGAGGGGGGATTGTTAGGATTTGAGTCGAACAAATAGTTCCACATTGGCTAGACGTGGGGATGGTATATAAGGATTTGGGCAATTCTACTTAGAAGGCTAGTCTTTTGAGATGGTATCCTAAGTCCTTCACCCCGGCCCCGCGCCCCTGTCACCCCCTCTCAACCTCGCTAGACTGCCTCATTGTGCTTTAGCAATTCGTTGAGATCGAATTTTTTTTTAATTGTTTGTAAATGGCTATTGTATTTAGGTACATGTAAACTCTCAGTTTGTACAATTGTTACTTCTGAGAAAAAAGAAGATTATCACAAATTCATTTACATTTACAATATATTCGGACATCAAAATCCATCAAAAATTCACTCAAAAATATATTCTATGATGAAAAACAATTTCTTAGAAATACATTCATGATACTAATCTTGGACAATTACTAAATAACTTCTCCACATCTTCAAAACAGCTACTATGCATTCACGCTGCTTGTTGAGAAGGTTGATGCTGAGTGATATGTCATGTGCAGAGTGATGCAAAGGTGAATGGCGAGGGTGATAGCTCAACTAAGGAACTGTATGGGCCTTGGATGGTTGTGCAGTCTGCACGAGGGAGAAGAAGGAATGTGAAAGGGATTCAAGATCAAAGCTCCCCCTAGGAAGATTGGTTCAAATATTTCAGATCTTTCATTAGGAGAATGGTGTAAGACAGTGGATGTGATAAATTTGCAGGGGGTGGTAAGAAGACCTATCGTCAAGCATTCATAACATATGCTGCTTGGATGATATGGAAGTAGAGGAAACAGAGAGTATTTGAGCAAAAGGTAGTGAATCAAGTGGAGGAACAATGGAATGTGTTGGGACAGGAGGATAGAGTTGGAAGAGGTTTCAGGCATATGCAAAATCAGATTGAGAAATGGACTCGCCCAAAGGAAGGTTGGATTAAAGTCAACTTTGATGGGGTTTGACTTGATGATACAGCGGGAGTTGGGGTAATAGTTCAGAGTGGTGATGTCAACTCTTAGTTGGTGGCAGGCAGACGGATTGAAACCAAGAGTGTTGATGAGGTTGAATTGATCGGGCATGGATGACTGTCTCTATGGTGTTAGAGCATTTAGTTCTCAGAATGTTATTGTGGAGGGAGACTTATTATCTGTTATTAATGACATCAACAGGAGAGGTGGGAGGTCCCAAGCTCGTCCACTATTGAGGGATATTTGGGGCCTACTTGCACAACTACAAGGGGAATGAAATGCTATACATGTTTGTAGAGAGAAAAATAAAGGAGCAGATTGGGTCGCACGCTATTGTAGAATGAATAAATGGTCGAGAGTCTTCGAAAATTTTCTCTCCCATGTGAGCTGAGGAACATACTCGACGTGAATGTGAATGCGAAGGGAAACAGTGAGATGTCCCTAATTTGGGGAATTTGTAGTGGCCCGTGGGGCTCTTCTAGCAAAAAAAAAAAAAGGAAAAGGTTGATGCTTCCATGGCTTCTCCAAGAGACTATGTTAGTGGGACCCACTGATTTTAAGAAAAAAGGGGGCAATGGTTTTTCTGAAAAAAATCAAAACCATCTGACAAAAGTATATGGTTTCTCTACTAAAAGTCTCATATAGTTGAGCACAAATATCAAAGCCTATCAATGAGTATAAAAGTGTTGAGTGTTTCACCAAAAAATTAATGAAAAGTTTGTCACCCAACTCTTACATTTTCCCAAATATATTGATAAAACATGTTATAAAATTATTTGAGATTTTACGAAGAAAAAAGTAGAAAATTTATTGTTGGTGTCTTTGAACTTAAAATTTGTGGTTCTTAAGCCTAAATTAGAAATATGCTAAAAAAATTTAAACTATATTCTAATTAATTCACGCTTGTTATTAATAGACTGCTTTAAATTAGTTTTACATACTTGATGTATTGGTTAGAGGGAACTGTGAGAATACCAAGTATAAATGTTAAGTTGAGAAATTAGTTGCTCGTTGCAAAAAGAGATTCTTTTGAGTAACAGCGTTAGATGTTGGGAGATAGATCTGTGTCCTTTTAAAAAGATTTAAGCCCGAGATCTTTCCACTCAAATACAACTCTCTGACATTTAGAATACAAGATCCACTCTGTTAAAGTTGATCTATATTACTTCAAGTATCTATAAATCAAAAATCAAATGTTTTGATTACTTTTTTCTCATCTATCAAGTGGCGCAAAATGAACGACCGAAAGTAGTGAATTGGTTAGATCTATGTCTTTAGACATACAAATTCTCGATTCAGCCATTTGATTATGATCTAAACATTTAAAACCCCTACAAACATTTTTGTTACGTTTTAAATGTTCTACACTGTTAAACTAACCAACTCACTATTTAGGCCGTCCGTTTTTTCCTACTTGACGCATGAGCAAAAAATATTCAAAACACTTATTTTTTGTTTATAGATACTTGAAATAATATAGATCAACTTCAACAAAGTTGATCTTATATCCGAATGTCGGATGTTAATACTTGAGTGGGAAGAATTCAGCCTCAAATCATTTTAGAATGACACATGTTTATCTCGTCAAAATGATTGGAAACCGCACTTGCAGGTTGCAACTACCATCAAAAGCTATTTATACATCTAAATGCAAATCAATGATTCTAAAATATGTAGATTTTGAAATTTTTGATTGAATTTCAAAATAAATGATGAAAGAAGAGTGCGAACGATAGATAGAAATTAAAGACGGCAGAAGCAAAGGAGATTTGGATGCTTTGACATTTAGTTAACTAATGAAGGTTTCTTATTTAACTAAGAAATTTTTTATTATCACTTAATTTGAGATGATTAGTTTAACAAAAACTAAAATCAATCTTAATCAAGGGGAAGAGCATCAACTTCTAGGGACTCGAGAAAGATCCCTGAGCTTGGAGATTTTCATATTCAATACAAAAAAAGAGATGAGGCAAATCCTGGTAACTTGCCTAATTATTATTATTTTTTTTTTAGGAAAAAAAAGATGAGCCTATAAGAGTGGCGGAGCCAGGATTTTAAAGATAAGGGCATAAATAACGGGTCAAGTTTACAGTGCACGACAGCTACCGCGTGGGAAGCTGCCAATGCCGTCTTTGTGTTCTCCTGTCGCAACAGACTCTTAATCAGCACGTGCTTCGTAGCATCACTCTTCCCGTTGACCTTACGCCTCCACACTTTGACCGTACCATCCGCGGACCTGGTGAAAATGAGCCGGTCGAATCGGACGGCCACCGAATTGACCGCGTCTTCGTGGGCACTCACCGATTCAAGACACTTGGAGTCTGAGATTATTCACACTTTCATAGTCATGTTCCATGAGTCATGAGGATTCTCTCATGGAAAAATGATGATTGCCTTCACGAGACCGCTGCCGAACTTGAACCCGAAGAACTCTGTGCAGTTCTTCCACACGCGAATGTTCTTGCTATCGGTTGTGGGGTATAAAAGATCGCTGAAGGCGGCGACACAATAGAGATGGCCCTCCTCACGAATCATTTGGCGCTGATCATTTTGGAGGAGATCCGCCAAATATGTATGAACTCTCAACATATGCCGATCCAATACCCACCCCAGCACCAAAGGCCACAGATGCCCATCGAGTCACAGGGCTCCCTGAGTGAACAAAGATTGAAAATATAAGATCGATCAAGAATATGCAAACAGGGGGCATGAATAGTAAGAAGCCTCAAAATTGCGGCAAAATGCATTAAATGTTTACCAGTTTGTAGCAGATTGGATTTGAAATTCAGTTTGGTAAGCCATCCACCCCTTCTTTCTCATTTATTTTAATACGACCAACGTCCACTCTTTTGCACATGCAGAACATAAACAGCAAACACAGATAAGAGAAATGGCTCATATCAAGCCAATGTGTTTAAATTCAAGTTCTACTTTGCGAATCCATGTTCAGGAGAAAAGAAAAAAAAATCAATCCCCCAGTTTGTCGGATGACAGTAACACAAATCATCTACAGGTATAGAGTGAAGATGTTGTTCCTGAAATGTAACAAGAAAGATAAATTTCACAATTAGCAAAATACTTGATTGCTACTTCGACCTGATTTCAAGATTGACATAATTTCATCATTTCAAAATTCCATTTGGAAGTTTGGGCATTGACATCTGTGTTCTATTACCAAACAAAAGTACAACTAAAGCAGCACATAACTTATATAAGCCTATCAAATAGAGTGAATATGACTACCTTATCTGTCTTACAAAGCCATTCAGTCCACCTATTGGGTATCGATCGACATCCAAACATTCCTGGAGCCATATGCGAAACCCGACCTGTACCCCTTATTTTCTTATCTCCTCTTTCCACCACCCCTTCCATTCCCTCTTTCCTCATAGAAAAAATTAATAGCCACTTCAACCTCAGTGGATGAATGACCTCCCCTTTACCACCCTTTCTCTTTTCACCTTAAATTGCTCCAATAACAGCCTTCCTCCTTTGCCATATTTCCTTTTTGTTATTCTTTTAGCAGGCTTTAAATGATATGATTAGTCTTTCAGTGAGACTCCATTTTTTATAATTCTTTCAGTAAGCCCTCAATGATGCAATCATGACAATTACTGGCAACCAAAGTCCTTGCCGGAGTCAATGTGATGTCGGGAGGGAGATTTAGGGTTTGTGGTAGGGATTTGATGGATTTCGGGAAGAATAGGGATTTGGAGAAGAACAAGAGAGGAAGGAAAGGGTGTGATCACGGATCGTAACCTGGATCTTGGCTTCACCGCCTAATTCGATTCAATTATCAAAATTAAACCAAACAACATAAAGTTTCATATGAAAATAATTTTTTTTAATCAAATCCTTATCCTTTCAAAGTTCTATATTGGTTATATATATAACCTACAACATATACACCATACGTGTAATAATTGATAAAATCAAATCTAATTCAAATTAATCCTAAATCTCAACCAAATCTCAAATCTAAATTTAAATAAAATCTTAAATCCTACTAAATTTGAGCCGTTCGATTCCCCCATCATTCTCCCTGGCTTGAAAATATTCATCTCCGGTGAATGTAACCATGGGCGGACCCAATAGTGGGCTGGGCCGGGCTACAGCCCGGCCCATTTTTTTATATATTAGCTTAAACTCATTTTTATTTTTATTCATTTTCATATATTGTGTTAGACCTATTTCTATTTTAATTCTTTTTAACAAATTTATTCCTAGTTTCACTCCTAATTTAGTGGAGAATATTGTTTTATTTTTTTGATAAATTCATTTAATTCATAAGTATATGTTATAAAAATTGCAGCCCACCCCAAAATTTATTCCTGGTTCCGCCCTTGAATGTAACGGTAAGTAGCAAGACAAACACAAGTGAGTTGAACCATATCATGAATCCTAAATCAGGTCATGATGGTGCTCGGAGAATCATCACTGATGCGTCATGGCTGAACCAAGGTGGCGGAGGTGGAACTACCTTCCGTGACAAACCAGCTGCAGTCGATGGTAGCTCGAACAAGATACGTGTAGGATAATAAGGTAACTCAGCTCCACTGAAAACTAACCCACATATCAAGGCATCAATCTCTTATGAACTTATCTCCAGTACAAAGATATGAAAAGGGTCATACACGTGAGGTAACCTCAGGGATAAGAAAAACTTCATAGCTGGCGAAAATGATAATAGCTCCATGGTGGACTTCGCTGGAAGATCTAAAAGAGTATCAATAAAAGGTTCTTCGACTTCTGACTCTTCCACTTGTGGCTCTGGTTCTGAATTTTCAATAATTTTTGGCTCTAGATCTTCGACAACTTTTGTCTCGACAAGGACTAAAGGCAGTGTTTTAAATGTCGGATATTAGAGAAATGTTGGATGTCGTAATCGGATGTCGGATTCGAAGATATTTCAGGGACATCTGCTAAATTTCGGACGTCATGGCAGATAACAAATATATGTCCAATATACACACAACTTATGCAAAATAAATATATTTATGATAGGTATACTTACCTTAATATTTTGCATGCACTCACTAACTTATTGTAGAAATTTCTCAATTGCTCCAACTTTCAAGACCAGCCAACATATTGGGTTTTTCTCGAAATATCGCCGATATGTTCTTGAAATGTCAGCTGACATCTGATTTTTCCCGAAATGTCGACCGATATTTTTCAAAACGCCATTTCAAATGAGAGTGGGAATGTCGTGACGGTGAGGGCTTGAAAACGAAATGTCGTCCGACATTTCGAAAATGTCAGCCGACATTTAAAACACTAACTGGAGGCTCCGATCTGTGTCAACCTTTACTGTCATGCTTTTTAGAAACTTTCACACGCTATCTAAGATCTCCTTACATTCAGCCACTAGATCGCCGAGTTGTGGCCCCTTGAGCTCGAGTCCATGCTCAACATTAAGTTCTTTGCAATCTGCTCAAATGCATAAAGAAGGTGTGAAACATATCGAGTACGAAAAAGATCTTGTAAGATAAATCAATATCGACAGAATTTATGATTGTCTTTACACAACCAATAAGCTTCTCCATCCTTCCTCGTTGGGGCATAACTGCACTTTTGTTCAGGTATTAGGAGAAATAACTGAAAAATTCTTCAAGATGATTTTCTCACTTCTAATATCTATAACGATCATAAAAACCTCAAAAATATGAAATAGCCGCATACATATCACGTTCAACTTTCTTGTCATCACCATCAGTATATATATCTTTCACAAAAGTAAAATCACATAAATAAACTTTCAGTAGATAAAGTTTAAAGTTATCCAAGAATCTCAACGGCTCGAACTGGGCTCAATCGGGCTGAAAACGATGACCTGAAACGCTGCTCTTTTGCTGCATGAACAGTACCGGCATCAAACACGGGCTTGTGGAGTTGGATCTGATGTCTAATTGTCGTGAACTCTTCTTTGCGGCTCCAGGACTCATTTTAGAGACCCAATACTTTGAACAGAGCTCAAAACGGACTACAAATGGAGTAGAAACCATTTCTGGACTGATGGTATGTTGTTGCTATACTGAGTCGACTCAGTAAGTTGAACCGGGTTGGCTGAAGAGGACTCGGGCCGAGTCAACTCACTGAGTCTGAACCGCGGGTTAGGTCTCGGGTCGGATCCAATCACGGGTCGGTCAAACCTGAAATCAAAACCGTGATCTCAGTTTGCGGCGACGATGGGATCCTCGTGGCGAGGCGGCGACGAGGAGCAGACGCTGGTGACGATCTCTGTCGAAGGAGGTGTGGCAGCGATGATGGAGATGACAGAGACGATGACGACAAAGACGATTGCGACGATCAGCGATATCATTGGTGTTGTTGTGGTTGAAGGGAGGTGGATCTACATCAGAGTTGAACGATGAGGTGATGCAGAGGTTGGATCTGTGTCAAAGATGATCGACGAATGCAGAGGTTGAATTTGTGCCGGAGATGATCGGTGAGGTGTTGTAGATGATCTACACCGGTTGGATCTACGTCGGCTAGATCTCGATGGCGGAGAGATGAAGTTGGTGAAGGCAGCGATCAGCAAAGGCGTCAGAGGCGTCGGAAGATGAGATCGAGAGGGTGGCAACTGCGGTCACAAAGAAAAGGGCTGGCGGCATGACTGTGGTGGCGAAAATGAACAAGAAGGCAGTAGGCCTTGGAACTAGGGTTAAGTTTTTTTTTTTTTGTGACGGGAGAAAGAGAGGAAAGAGGAGGAAACAGTGGCGGCTAAGATTTTTCTGGGAATTTTTGTGGGACTTTTTTAGAAATTTTGTTACAATTTTTTTTAATAATCGGGTAGGAAATTAGCGCTGATATCAAACTGATGTAGGACAGGAGGGAGAATTAGGGTTTGTGGTGGGGATTTGGTAGATTTGGGAAAAAACAAGAGAGAAATGAACGGGTATAATCACGCAACCCGGATCTTGGCTTCACCGCCATTCGATTCAATCATCATCAAAATTAAACCAAACAACACAAAGTTTCACATGAAAACAAAATTTTTTAATCAAATCCTCATCCTTTCAAAGTTCAATACTGGCTATATATATAGCTTACAATACGTGCACAATACGTGTAATTATTGATAAAATCAAATGTACTTCAAATTAATCCTAAATCTCAACCAATTTTACTCAAATCTAAATTTAAATAAAATTTTAAATCTTACTGAATCTGAGCCGTTCGATTCCCCCATCACAATGGCTTTTGTTCTTTGAGTGAGACTCCACATCTCCTTTATTGTGATTTGATCCAACATGTTTTCTTGAATAACCTCTTACCTACTACTGATGCATTATCAGTGTTGACAAAGTGAATGTTTGGGAAAGTAGGAGTTGTTGATGCATATAGAATTGGGATGCCTTCAGGTTTCCAATATGGAAGGCATGTAATCACTGCATGTTTGAGAAGGTCCCATTTTTTTGCACTCAGTTGTAATTTAATCTTCCTCTCGTCTATATTTGAATCACAGTTCAAATAACTGCCAATTCTAGGCAATATCGTTTCAAGTTTTGAAGTAGCCAATATGATATTAACCTTAATAGTGGTTGACCGTTGTTACCAATATTACCGATAATTGTAGTCGATATTGACAAAATTGATACTAAAAATTATTGACAAATGATGGTAACGATATTTTAAACTATGGTTTGAATAATCTTCGACATAATACCAATATGAGCAAATACCCATGAAATTGAACCCATTGCCCTGAAGGCCTCAGCTGGGCACCTAATGCTGGATGTTGAACATGGATGTTGTGACTGAGAAAGACATGTCCAAGTGTTGTTGTGGTAGCGCGTGACCGTGAGTAAATATCCTTTTGAGACGAGTCAAATTGCAAACTGGGACACTGAATTTCTAACAGTGACCAAGACTTTGCTATAGTGGTTTACTAGAAAGTCCAGCTAATGTAACATGGGGGAGCACACCCAATAAGAGTTCACAAGTCACAGCTATATTTCTATTGCACGTGCCCATATAGCACTGCCACAATGGTAAACCTCTTCGCCATGGACAATAGGTATAGTGTACAAATCTCGCTTGCATCAGACTACCCGCCACCTACCCCCACCAAAAAATACATAAAAGAAACAGAAATGATAATAATTCAAACATGGCTATAGTCTTCAATTCGGCAACTTACGAGACTGCTCAAATTGCCAGAGTTTGAATGGAGCTTGGATCATTTTGAGTTACCTTCCCTTCTTTAAAGGGGCTTATTACTGCAAACTCGAGTAGTTGATTAAACTAATAAAGCCAGATATTCTTAAAATATAGCCACTTTTCTAGGAGGTACTTAACATTGTTATACTACTATTGTTAAAGCTATTCCATGTATTAAAATTTTCAACTATAATTAAAATCTTTATTTGTGAGCATATTACACCTACAGTTAGAGAGCATCCCTCACAAACAGTACATTGAATTGCAGTACTACCCACTCCACTATCCCTGCTCTCTATGTTTATAAAGTCTTCCCTGATCACTAGACTTCAATTACACCACCAGAATTGTTCTTAATATCATGGCAGTATATGCGTGCAGTTGCTTGTCTTCCCTGATCACTACACTTCAATTACACCACCAGAATTGTTCTTTATATCATGGCAGTAGATGCATACAGTTGCTTGATCTCTATTGTTAAATTTGTTGGTTTCTGCTTAACAGGAATCAATCTGACAACTAATCAAGATCACTGAAATATCAACAATCTAATTGGCCAGGTCGGCAAATATCAGGTGGGAGGTTTTCCGTTCAAGAGAACGTTCCTTAATTTAAGAACCACCTTTCAATTTCCTTCCTTGGTTAAACACCAATTACACTGAATCTAAATCAGTCTCAATATACTGAATATCAGTATATCCCCTGTATAAAGAAATTAATTCACTTATACAGAACTTGGAGTGAGGTACGCTTAGAGCGAATCTCCTCAAGACAATTACGTCCCCCGCACTGGTGTTAACGGGTTATTGGACGCTGGTCTCCCAAGATACAACACTCCTTCACGGTATTGGATAGCACTACCAAATCACTGTACGGTCGAACCGTAGTCAACCAGTACCTTCACAGGATCGTTGAAGCAGCGGGACAAAGACAAATTTCGGATGAATATTTGCCTTTACTTTGAAGGAGCACCCACTGTAGAGGACGAAGGAAGGTTGAAGAATATTCTTCTTCAGAAGTCCCAGATTCAGACAACAATTCTATAAAAGAATCTGTTGAATTTTCTGAGCCCTCTTTCAGAACGAATTTTGCAGAATCTACTTTGGAAGTCGCTTCGGAAACCGACTTTCCCACTTCTCGCTGAAAGTTGCTTCAGAACTCCACTTCTCAGTTCAGAACTCAAAGAAAGAGAGAAGAGAAGATTTCGTTTGGTGTTGGTGTTTTTTGTGTTTTTTTCAATTGAGAATCCGGAGCGCTATTTATAGCGCTCCAGGAGGGGCCAACGGGTCCGAACCCAACGAAAGGTTGCAACCTTTCGACCCAACAGTCACAACTGTTGGCTGCCCAACTGACGCACCCAACAGTCACAACTGTTGGCAGTCCAACAGTCGCAACTGTTGGCATTCTAACAGTCTTGGAGCGGGTCCGTTGGCGGGTCGGTTCGGATCCGGATAGCGGAGCGGGTCCGGTTCGGGTAGCGGAGCGGTATGCTCGCAACCCATACCCGCAGACCCGATTCAAAAAGAACCAGGCCGGTAGGGAACCGAACCCAGGCCCAGGCCCGGCGCCAACGGCGGCGCGCGCGCGCGCGTGCGGGCATAAATCCCTCCCAATCGCGCGCGAAAACTCCAAGTACCCAAAGGGCACGCCCTTTGTTCTCAATTTTCTCTATTTATACACCACAAACTTCCATCCCATGGCCAATGTGGGACTAAATGCTTTTGGCTACCTTTAGTCCCATTTTGGCTTTAAATTAGGCAATCTTTAGACTTGAATTTCTCATTCATTCGAAGTCGGAATTGAACATGTGAATATACCACGTTCATCACCAATAGAAGGAGAACACACTCCAACCATCATCTAATTGATTCAATCAACGGATCTCGCCATAATTCAACTCAAAGATTCGCATTTATATTCTTCAATTCCAATAATCCCCCACAATGAATGAAGATTCAAGGAAATGACACATAAAGAGACTGACTCTATTGTGAAAGGTACATTAGAAAAGAAATTGCATCAGGATAGGTGAACTAGGTTTTGAACCTTCCATAGCGAAAACTTTATCGGACTTACTGGCTAATCAGTGAACTAGGTCTTGAACTGTTAGCCGTTAGTGTAAGCCAAGTCAACAAGCTTCACACGGTGACTTTCCAAATCAACTTTGGTTCTCGGTTGTGTCCGTTTTGACCCTGAACATTCTTGGTTTCAGAGAGTATCTTTAGGGAATAACAGCCTCTATAGAAATTCCCAAAGAGCCGACCCAACTCTATACTCACATAGGTGATCGTCCTATTAAGAGTAGTCTACTCTACTCCACTTGTTTAGTAACAAGATATAAGCATCATTAAAAACGTTAAGCTTATCCTTAATCCACTTGTAGAAAAGCACTTATGTGCACCTTAGGAATGGATTGGAGTCAAGCTCCCAAGTGCTTACTTGCTGAATCAATCATAACTAGTTTTTCCTCTTGAACTTAGTCCGTGGGATCTCCAGTCGCTAAGTGAGGTTTCCATTAAGCTGACTCGTTAAGGTTAGGCTTTTAGACACCATTCCCCTCGATGCGCAGTTTATACGCTCTCCACTCAAACCTTTAGTAAGCGGATCCGCTAAATTATCCTTTGACGATACAAAGTCAATAGAGATAATTCCATTTGAGAGCAACTGCTTCACGGTATTATGTCTACGACGAATATGTCTAGACTTACCGTTGTATATAACATTTTGTGCTTCTGGGGTTGACATAGCCTCTTAAATGTTTGAGGCTCGCTTTCAATAGCGTATGCTATAAAATCTGGACCAAAAGATTTTGAGATTCTAAATCTCTGACTTCTTCTTGGTTCAATTTCCGCATTAACAGTTGGTTCCTTAGGGCTTTCGTCCCTGAATGCCATCTCATGTGTTCTTTTCCCAGAAGTCTTATCTATTTCCCGTTTATATGGAAAAATATCTTCAAAGAACACAACATCTCTAAATTCGATAATCATGTTTACATGAATATCTGGTATTTCTAATTTATGAACCAGAAATCTGTAGGCACTACTATTCAAGGCATAGCCTATGAATATGTAGTCCATAGTTTTTGCTCCCAACTTAGTCTTTTTTAGGTAATGGTGCCAGCACCTTTGCAAGGCACCCCCACATTTTGAGGTAATGGTAGGAAGGTGTCCTTCCATGCCATAACTCAAATGGTATAAGACCAAGTTTCTTGTGGGTACTCTATTTAGAATATAATTTGCAGTTAATAGAACTTCCCCCTACAAGTTCTGCGGAGCTCCAGAACTTACGAGTATGGAATTTACCATCTCCTTCAAAGTTCTGTTCTTCCGTTCAGCAATTCCATTTTACTGAGGAGTGTATGGTGCTGTAGTTGATGGATTATACCAAAATTAGCACATAACTCACTAAAATCATTTGATTCATATTCTCCGCCTCTATCGGATTTTAGATTCTTGATTTTCTTGTTGAGTTGATTCTCAACTTCGGCTTTATATGTTATAAACATATTTATTGCCTCATCCTTACTGTTTAAAAGATACACATAACAGTATCTTGTACAGTCATCAATAAAAGTAATAAAATACTTTTTACCGCCTCTAGTTGGCATAAACTTCAAATCACACAGATCGATGTGAATTAACCCTAAAGGTTCTGTATTTCGATCAATTCAGTGAAATGAATTTTTCGCCAACTTGGCCTCAACACAAATCTCACACTTGCGAATTTCTTCCAAGTTGAGTTTAGGAATATATCCCAGATTAGACAAGTTCTTTAATGACTTGTATGCCCTAATCTAGCATGCCACAAATTAGGAGACTCAAGCAAATAAACAGAAGATTTTCCTTTATTTATAAGCTTCGGGTACAAATACACAGACTTTTTATCTACCACTGCAACATTGGCTTTAAAAAGTCCATCAACAAGATAACCCTTTCCCACATACATCCCTCCCTTAGTAAATACAAATTTATCTGATTCAAAAACCATTCTAAATCCTTTCTTACTAAGTATTGATCCAGATATCAGATTCTTGCGAATATCTGGAACATGTAGCACATCGTTCAGAGTAAGCTCTTTCCCGATGTCCACTTCAGGATGACCTTACCTTTTCCTTCAACCTTTGAGACGGCTGAATTTTCCATGAATAGTTGCTCATCTTGCTCTAGTATTTGATATTCAGAGAATAATAATTTCTTAGAGCAGATGTACCGAGTAGCCCCAGTGTCTACCCACCAATCCTTATTGTTGGTTGTCAGATTCACTTCTGACACCACAGCTGAAAGGCTTGGAGACTCATGGTCGGTCAAGTTTGCCTGTGGGTGGCTTTTCTTGTTCTTTTTGAGACGGCTGCGACATTCATTCGCCTTATGCCCCTCTTTGTTGCAGATGTAGCAAGTTCCCTTGAAGCGCATGTTCTTGCCTTCTTGGACCTTGCCTTTGTACCCCTGGGAAGTCTTCTTCGGCTTTAATCCTTTGGAAGTAGACGCTTTCCCCTTTGAGTCTTCGATCACATTGGCTTTTGCTTCGTAGAAGTTCTTACTGCTCCTTTTCTCGGACTTTCTGTTGTCCTCCTCGATTCGAAGCCTCACAATGAGATTTTCCAACTTCAACTCCTTTCGCTTGTGCTTCAGGTAGTTCTTGAAATCTCTCCACGCAGGTGGGAATTTCTCCACAATAGTAGCCACCTGAAAAGTTTTAGGAAGAATCATACCTTCGGCTTCTATCTCGTGCAAGATAAGTTGCAACTCTTGCACCTCACTGATTACAGTATTGCTGTCCACCATTTTGTACTCCAGAAATCATCCTACGACGAACTTCTTAGTACCAGCATCTTCAGTCTTGTGCTTCTTGTCAAGACTGGCCCATAACTTCTTTGCCGTTGTGATAGGACTGTAGACATTGTAAAGATAGTCATCCAGTCCATTTAAAATATAATTTCGGCAAAGGAAGTCACATTGAATCCATGCATCAGTTGCAGGCTCTGGTGGATCTTCTTGCAGGAATCTGGCCAGATGAAGAGTGGTCAAGTAGAAGAGCATCTTCTGTTGCCACCTCTTGAATTATGTGCCATCAAATTTTCCTAACTTCTCCGGCTTCGGGTTAGGAAGTGGAGTTGGCATCAAAGCTTGTAGCTGCATGTTTGGTGCCTTGCTAGAGCTATCTTGATTAGTTTCAGACATTTTCTGCAAGTTCAAGCAGAACAGAAGTAAGAAACTTCAATAATGATTGTCTTAAGATTGTTGGTTTCTGCTTAACAGGAATCAATCTGACAACTAATCAAGATCACTGAAATATCAACAATCTAATTGGACAGGTCGGCAAATATCAGATGGGAGATTTTCCGTTTAAGAGAACGTTCCTTAATTTAAGAACCACCTTTCAATTTCCTTCCTTGGTTAAACACCAATTAGACTGAATCTAAATCAGTCTCGATATACTGAATATCAGTATATCCCCTGTATAAAGAAATTAATTCACTTATACAATACTTGGAGTGAGGTACGCTTAGAGAGAATCTCCTTAAGACAATTACGTCCCCCGCACTGGTGCTAACGGGTTATTGGACGCTGGTCTCCCAAGATACAACACTCCTTCACGGTATTTGGATAGCACTATCAAATCACCGTACGGTCGAACCGTAGTCAACCAGTACCTTCACAGGATCGTTGAAGCAGCGGGACAAAGACAAATTTTGAATGAATATTTGCCTTTACTTTGGAGGAGCACCCACTGTAGAGGACGAAGGAAGGTTGAAGAATATTCTTCTTCAGAAGTCCCAGACTCAGACAACAATTCTATAAAAGAATCTGTTGAATTTTCTGAGCCCTCTTTCAGAACGAATTTTGCAGAATCTCCTTTGGAAGTCGCTTCGGAAACCGACTTTCCCACTTCTCGCTGGAAGTTACTTCAGAACTCCACTTCTCAGTTCAGAACTCAAAGAGAAAGAAGAGAAGATTTCGTTTGGTGTTGGTGTTTTTGTGTTTTTTCAATTGAGAATCCGGAGCGCTATTTATAGCGCTCCAGGAGGGGCCAACGGGTCCGAACCCAACGAAAAGTTGCAACCTTTCGACCCAACAGTCACAACTGTTGGCTGCCTAACTGACGCACCCAAAAGTCACAACTGTTAGCATTCCAATAGTCTTGGAGCGGGTCTGTTGGCGGGTCGGTTCGGATCCGGATAGCGGAGCGGTATGCTCGCAACCTATACCCACAGACCCGATTCAAAAAGAACCAAGCCGGGTAGGGAACCCAAACCCGAACCCAGGCCTGGGCCCGGCACCGGCGCCGCGCCGGCCGCCGGCCGCCGCCGCCAGCGGCGACGCGCGCACATGTGCGGGCATAGATCCCTCCCAATCGCGCGCGAAAACTCCAAGTACCCAAAGGGCACGCCTTTGTTCTCAATTTTCTCTATTTTACACCACGAACTTCCATCCCATGGCCAATGTGGGACTAAATGCTTTTGCCTACCTTTAGTCCCATTTTGGCTTTGAATTAGGCAATCTTTAGACTTGAATATCTCATTCATTCGAAGTCGGAATTGAACATGTGAATATACCACGTTCATCCGCAATGGAAGGAGAACACACTCCAACCATTATCCAATTGATTCGATCAACGGATCTCGCCATAATTCAACTCAAAGATTCGCATTTATATTCTTCAATTCCAACAAAATCAATGACAAGTTTCACTCCATGGTCATTCTCATCCATCTAAACTCAATGTCATTTTCATCTTCTACTCTACATCAAGCAGGTGTGCTCCCGTTCCCACCACCTAATAACTAAAGAAGGGCTGTGAAAATCTTTTTTTGGGATTCTTTTAGCGTGTTCCCATAAAAATATGTCAGGACACTATTGATAATATATTTTGCGCAATTATTGAGGATTTGGAAAGATTTTCTTTATTTTAATTTTAAATCCAATCTCAACAGCTATCTCTGACTCAAATATAAGATTCTATTTTAATTTTAAATCCAAAAATAAAATTGACAATGCGCATTAAGATTTTCCGACCCAGTATCCCAAATTCCTTCACTAGGCCGGCCTCAATAGACTTGTGCGCGCGCGAGCACCCCTGGTTTCTAGCCCACACAACATGTCATGAAAGAGACTTCATATATAAACACTAAAGAGTTCTTTTCTTATCCAATGTGAGAGTAAAAGAATTTTGCTTAATTTTAAAATACCTTCAAAATACTAACAAAGCTTTAACTAACATAAATACTAATATTGTGCTTCTTCTTCTTCTTTCTTCATTTTAATGAGCCAACAAATAAAATTACTCAATCTGCATGAAAATTTAAGAAGACAAACCGCTATTTCTTCCCCTTGAAATTACAACCTAAACGCATTGACGAAAGCTATTTTCCCCCTACATTCGTCATCTGCTACCAATTTTAACAAATAAAAGTCACAGCAAACCAATCAATTGCCTCAAAGGCCACAGATGAACAACAAGTAACAAATAACAGAAAATTACGGACCAAACCAAACAGTTAGGTCAACAGAACGATAAAACCCTAACTAATGTGGCCGAATCGAAAGGAAAACATTGAAATTGCGAGGAAACAATAGAGAGAATATCACGATCGCGCCATTGGGAAGAGAGAGGCGAAATTAGAATTGGGGGAGCGCGAGCTTACGGAAGAGGAGGAGGAGGCTGGTGAAGGCGGCAGCGAGAGAGGAGGAGACGGTCCTGCGAACGGTGAGGTCGAGGCAGGCGTCCAGTTTAGAGTTCAGACGTTATTGTGGAGGGATTTTAGGCTGAGGCTGCGTTTTTTTTTATGGGTGGGGGGAGAGGAAGACACAGACTCTAATAATAGAATTTTTTATTTTATTCACAAAATTAAAAAAAAAATTTAAATAATGCGTTGACAGCAGGATCCGAACCCGCGCCGGTATTTCCCAACAAGTTTCGAGTCTGTCTCCTTGCCCACAAACAGAACTGAGAAATTTTCTGCTCACAGCTTCTCACGGTGAGCGCGGTGAGCCGTAAGATGAAGGTGGGCCCATCGGGTGGAACCCACCACCAGTGAGGCTCATCCAAATCAACGGCTTTCGCGATGAGCAAAAAATTTCTCAGCAGAAATGTAATTTGGCTCCTTTTTCATCTCCCGCTTTGGCTCCGACACTGAAGTGACATGCCATATCACCATCAATTTTAACAAAAAGAAGCGTTAATTTCAACAAAAAGAAGCTCCTCATCTTTCTCTTGGGCCAAACTCTCTCTCTCTCTCTCTCTCTCTCTCTCTCGCTTAGTTTCAAATCTAACAAAAGATAAAGAGGGAGCCACTATTAGACTTGAATGATAACGAAGGGCAATATATACTTTCTCAGTTGTTTTGGTCTTTTCCGATTTGGGAAACACCATTTTTACACTTGCATCATGAGAGACAAGGAAGAGTACATAGAAGAAAGGAGACATTTCAAAGAAAAAAGAAGGAAGCAACAAGCATTGTTAAAATCTCAACTAGCCTCCTTTCATTAAGAAGTCCCAAGTCTCATTCAAAAAATCGCCACCTGAAAGTGCAGATTCGAACAAAGCTCATTTCATACGTATTTTAACTCACTTTTATTGAGTTGAGAGAGCTTGTTACGCGTAACCAAAAATAAGGCTTTTAGGTTCCCTGGTGGATTTAGTTCGTTTCATGAAATGAGAAGGAAAAAGGAGAAAACAGAAAAACACTCAGACTGCAACACTTACATTCACATAAACACCGAAGCAACATGAGTGAGAAGGTGCAATTTTCTACGCAAGCAACAAAAATGCCACTTCTTTCCTCAAGAAAAAGTCCACTGCTTGATGTTCATAAAAATTAAAAAGAAAAAAGAGAAAAAAAAATCAGAAAAACCATCATATGATAGAAAATATTGGCATGAAAGATGTTTCTCCTGTTACCAATACATAAACCGCGGCAGGGGAAACCCCATCAGAAACACCTGGAGTCTACTCGCCAGACCATTTGCTATTGATACAGCCAATTACAGCAAGTTCCAAGAGTTACAAAGAAGATGGTTCACTATAAGCAAAGCCCTAGCTCTAAACCTCAATCAGCCATGGAAGATGCCAGCTACTGCTCATTCTCACACTTAAGGGCCTGTTTGTTTCGTTGCAAAACGTCGCAAGTCGTAAGTCGTAAAATGAGAATGGAAAAAGTGAACTGTAACAGAGAAAATATATTGTGTTTTACGGTGTTTGGTTGATAAAGTGAAGTGTAAATGGAAAAGTATATTGTGTTTTACGGTGTTTGGTTGATAAGTGAAAGTGTAAATGGTAAAGTATATTGTGTTTTACGGTGTTTGGTTGGTAATGTAAAAGTGTAAGTGGAAAAGTTGACCACAAAATTAACTGTAGCAATGATTTAAATATTATAAATACTATTAAATTAAATCTACTATTGCAAATTAAATTGTATTAATAAATTTGAGATAAAAAATTAATAATCTTAATATTTTATTTATAACAATAATATTAATAAAATATTAGTATAAATAGTAAAATATTACTAAAATATTAACTAAATAAATAATATAAAATTTAAAAAAATCTAAAGAACATTAATAAAATTTTAAGAATACTAATAAAATATAAATATTAAAAAATGTTACAACAATAATAAAATATAGTTACAATATTATAATATTAAAAATACTTGAAAATTATTATAATATAAATTTTATTATAATGTTATTATAATATTATAGAAATATAAAATTAATAAAGTAAAATATAATTATAATTTAATAATAAATTATCATTATAGTATTATTATACTGAATTATTATTACAATATTAACATAATAAAATATTAATATAATAATAAAATATATTATGATATTAATAAAGTAATATTTTATATAATAAAAATAAATAATTAAATATATAGTAATTTTATATTAAAATATAATACTGTTATATTAATAAAATATTAACTCTAAATAAAATAATAAAAATGGAATAAGTATTAATAAAATAATAAAATATTAAATTAAAATATTAAATTAAAATAGTAAAATATTAATATTAAAACAATAAAAAAAGTTAAAGATTAAAAATATAAAATAATTAAATAATTAAATAAAAAATTGAACACTATTAAAATATTAAATATTTAATAATATTTAATTATATATTGATTATCAAGTAACTGTTTTGAACTGTAAGTATACTACAACAAGTGACAGTTACATGACCACAAAATTAACTGTAGCAACTACAAGTGGGAAAATATGAGTGTAAAAGTGAGATTTACATGACCACAAATTTAACTGTAGCAACTGCAAGTGGGAAAAGAAGAGTTGGAAAAGTGTTTTGCATTTTGCATTTTGCAAAAGAAACCAAACAACTTTAAATGTAAAGTTGCAAAACTTTTTGCATTTTGCAAACGTTTTGCAACTTACCAAACACGCCGTGTGCGAGTCAAAAACATAGTTTCACTTCTGGTCAATGTTCATTTTCTCCAAAGGTTGGCTCACTTTGAAATCAGCTACGGCCTTATCAAACGTAGTCCTCACATGCTGGCAAATAAATGTCAGATCCTGGAGCGAGTCCTTAAATACATGTTTAGCTGGATCGCCTGCAAGAAAATATCATATAGGAAAAAGCATGTGTATTAGAGCAGAAACATCATCTGAAACTGATATTTGCTCGGTTTGAGAGAAAATTCAACTGTCTGTAACTACTTTCAGTCCGAAAAACCAAAAGAGGAACAATAAAATATGGTATTTCTCAGTTGACATGCTGCCCATTACCCAATTATTGAACCAAGTCTGTGGACAAAATTTGGTTAAGTTAAGATTTCACCTTGTGACTTGAAAATAAAAAGCCAACACAACGGTAACCATGAGGTACAAGCTCGTAATCAACACATAATTACAACATCTAAAATATTGAATTTGATGGAATGGAAAGAAGTTTACAGTATACTGCACGGACATGACAAGAAAGCAGGATACAATAATGGAAACAGATATGGAATACATATTCCAAAAGAACCTGCGAATATGCATGTATTTATGTTCCCAAAGAAGTGACGGGGAAAAAACATAGGGAAACATGAATATATTTCTGTACATGTGTCGCGCAATATCTCCAGTTTTATACTTCAAAATTACAATTATAACAAACTCTTCAAACTAATTTAGAAATTTGAAAAAAAAATGCAAGAAATAAGCATTATAAAGAAATAATTATCCAGGTAGCTTGAAAATATTGAAAGAATTGTCGGATGCAACTCTTCTTAAAATAAAATTCTCATGAATACATTTTTTTGTTCAACAAATTATTTTTATAACATTTTATATTAGAAATCAATGTAAGTAACTATTTTCAAGAATTTTGTTGTATAGAAGTGGCTCTGCAAAAGATTTCCACCCTAGAGATCAATGATAACATCCTCAACTAAAACCTAATGCTACAGAAAACATAAAGAACTGATAGGTGTATGTGAGTACGGTAATGGTCCTCTATTAAATCTTGGAAATATTATGAGGCTGCAAGTTTTTACCCTTGTTATGATAAGTCCTACCATACAATGCTTACCTTTATTTCTTTCTCTAGTGAAATGCAACCAGAAAGTAAACTTATTATTGCACTATTGTTACATACACTTGATGCACACAAAACGCTCAAAGTATACCCTGTAACTCTGCACTTCAAATTTTAGTTTGGAAGCGTCTAACCCAGCTAAAGATGTATACTCATGATGACAGACGGACAAGTCCAGATTGGGTGTCTAAGCAAAATATTAAATTCTTCCACTAGCATGTCGGGTATCAATATGTAAGATAATTCACATGTCATATCTAAGAGATGCACACACATTAGGCTATCTTGTTGGGAATATCAGCTTATCCCAAGTTTAGTTATACAGAAATTTGAAAATCCATCAAATTTGAGATGCACAAAAAAAAAAGATGAAATTAAGTGTATGGTACCTGTTGTTTGAACTCTTATGTTAACCCGGTTAGCCGATGGATGAGGTATACTATACCCACAAAATGATACCCTTGGACTGCAACAAGAAACAGAAGGGTTCAACAAATTTATAATTAAGCATACAAAATTCAAATGCCACTAGTGGTGATATACAAAATGCTTAAAGCATACAAAATTCAAATGCCACTAGTGGTGATATACAAAATGCAAAAGCCAAGTAGTTAACATATATCCACCAACATACAGAATACTTGTGCTTGAGTTTTAACACCTTGTTAGATCTAAATAGGTACCCTTGAAGACCATAACATATTATTCAGGCAGATAAATTTGACTACTGTAGGCTAACAAACAGTCAATACAAGTATCTAAACTTTAAAAGGCTAACAATTTATCATGTTAATCATGGTGGTGTGATGCTTTAACTGCATGAGAGACGAAATAACTAACAGGTATCCATAATTGATGTAAAACGGCCGGATCGTAATCACCTTCAAACTAAAAATTGAAGAAATAAGATTTTGAAAGAAGAAATAGAAAAGAGATTAGGATTTTGAGAAAAGAACCGGAATGTTAGGCTCCGCACCCCTTGCGCGGGGTTTCCATCCCTTCAACCACGGGCTTCACACCCCAATACTCAATAGCACCCTTAAGAGAATTTAACTAAAAAAAATTTAATTATCCATTGTCCAGCTTATTCATTGAGTTGAGACTCTTTATACAAGCTCTTACAATGTGAATTTTCCCATCACAACCGATGTGGGACTAAATTTCAATAAAAAAAACCACTAAACTTTAGAAAATAAACTAAGACATAGTCATATAAAAACTGGTGATGTCCTCATCAATTCTCCCGGGGTGAGAGAAATTCGACTCTGTCAGGTGGACTCCTCTCACGAAGCATCTCAATCGGGCCAAAATGATGATCACAACAGCAGCACTGATGTGTCATAACTAACCAGGGTGGTGGAGGTGAAAATGGAGAAAAAATATTGAAGGAGATTGAAACCAGAAGCTTTGATACCAAGCGAATGTAAAACGACAGGATCGCAATCTCCTTTAAACTAAAAATTGAATAAATAAGGTTTTGAAATAAGAAATAGAAGAGATTAGGATTTAGAGAAAAGAACCAGAATGTTAGGCTTCACACCCCTTGCAAGGGCTTCGCACCCCTTGCACCACGGGTTTCGAACCCCAATACTCAAGAGCACCCTCACAAAAATTTAACTGGAAAGTTTTTAATTATTCATTGTCCATCTTATTCATTAAGTTGAGCCTCTTTATATAGGCTCTTACAAAGTGAACTTCCCCACCACAACCGTTGTGGGGACTAAATTTCAATAAAAGAAACAACTAAACTTTAGAAAATAAATTAAGGCATAGAGTTTTAAGAACTAGTGATGTCCTCATCAATAATATGAAAACCACCACCAATCAGGAGAAGGCTGAACTTAACTGTTGACAACACATTAAGATGTCACGAAAACTATTTTAAAGGTGAAAGGTATTTTAAAGGTGATCGGCTAACATCTGCGAGGAACTGGATATATTTCCGCATATATCACAAGTCAAGCATATTGAGATGATAATTAATTTTACATGTCATGGTGAAATCATCTTACATCAACATTATCAATAAATACTAGCAATAGCTTGTTTAGCAGTTGCATGGAATAAATGATTCAGCTTTACGGGCAAAGTTACTTTCAATAGTAGGTTCCCCAATGCAATGAATGAAGTTGATCTAATTGAAGAAATAAAGAGTCAAAAGTGGGAAAAGAACCCCCGCTTTCTTTTAGAACCTACCAGCCAATAGTGGTGGTGATGTGAAACATGTACGTGTACGAAAGCAATAGATAAAATAATTCAATTAATGTTTCACCAACAAGAAAGCTTAAAACGATTAATATTAATTATGTTTCTTTAGCATGCATGTATTAAATCAATTCAAATATCAAAATACTAATTAAATGTTATTATGATGCACATAGCATATTTTACTATGAATAAAGAAGCTAGAGCAACTACAAAGGAGGAGCAGATTTTCACACTCGCATTTAAAGCCGACAATAGGGACATGTTTGTTTCGCCGCAAAACGCCGCAAGTCGTAAGTCGTAAAACTTCTTTTCCATTTTTCGTTGTTTATTTCGCTGAAAAAAGTTGCAAAATACAACTCCTCTTTTCCAACTTGCAGTTACTACAGTTAAATTTATGGTGATGTAAATCTCACTTTTACACCATACTTTCTCACTTACAGTTGCTACAGTTAATTTCGTGATCATGTAAATCTCACTTATAGTACACTTACAGTTCAAAGTAGTTACTTGGTAATCAATATATAATTTAATATTATTGAATATTTAATATATTAAATAGTGTTCAATTTCTTATTTAATTATTTAATTATTTTATATTTTTAATCTTTAGTTTTTTATTATTTTTAATATTCTTTTAATATTTAATATTTTAATATTTTATTTAATATTTTTATTTAATACTTTATTATTTTATTATACTTATTCCATTTTTTATTATTTTATTTAGAGTTAATATTTTATTAATATAACAATATTATACTTTAATATAAAATTACTATATATTTAATTATTTATTTTTAATATAAAAAATTACTTTATTAATATTATAATATATTTTATTATTATATTAATATTTTATTATGTTAATATTGTAATTATAATTCATTATAATAATATTATAATGATAATTTATTATCAAATTATAATTATATTTCACTTTGTTAATTTTATATTTTTATAATATGACAATAATATTATAATAAATTTAATATTATAATAATGTTCAAGTATTTTTTAATATTATAATATTATAACTATATTTTATTATTTTGTAAGATTTTATAATATTTATATTTTATTAGTATTCTTAAAATTATATTAATGTTCTTTACATTTTCTTAAAATTTTATATTATTTATTTAGTTAATATTTTAGTAATATTTTACTAAGTATACTAATATTTTATTAATATTATTGTTATAAATAAAATATTAAGATAATTAATATTTTATCTAAAATTTATTAATATAATTTAATTTGTAATAGTAGATTTAATTTAATAGTATTTATAATATTTAAATCACTGTTACAGTTAATTTTGTGATCAACTTTTTCATTTACACTTTTACATTACCAAACAAACACCGTAAAATACTATACTTTTCCACTTACACTTTCACTTTACCAACCAAATACCGTAAAACACAATATACTTTCCCATTTACGCTTCACTTTATCAATCAAACACCGCAAACACAATATATTTTCTCTGCTACATTTCACTTTTCCATTCTCATTTTACGACTTACGACTTGCGATGTTTTGCAGCGAAACAAACAGGCCCTAGATCAAGATTGATAATAAGTTAGATGTATTATCAGACTGTGAATAAAAAATTTCAAGATTGAAATTATACATCAAATGCTGAAGAAAAAATCTTAATAGTTAGATGAATACGAATTTGATATAGACTCGACATGTTGCTTGTATTGTTTAAATTTCTTGTGCACGTGCTTGAATATGTGATGTCAATGATGAAGAGGAGAGGTCGTGAAAGCGAGGAGGCGGTTGTCGATAAAGGCGAGAGTGGTAGACAACGATGAGAACTCGACAACAATTTGAGAGAGGAAAAATTTTGAAGAGGGAGGTAGAGAGGGGAATAGAGATATTTAGTAACCGATAAACTAATTAGCGCATTCCATTACTAATCGAGATCTAATAGGACATCCCACCACTATAACGAAGAGGATTCAAGATCCATAGCAAAACTCACAAAAAGAATAGCAAATTTTTATTAATTTTATTGTAAATTTTAAAAGTGAATACATGGGGCCTTTATATAGGCTACAAAATTATATTCTCCTACTTTTACTTGGATTACATAATTAAACTCCTACAAAAAAAATCAAAAGTCTAAAAGAGAGGAAAAAAATGAAAAAAAACCTACATGAAAAGAAAACTAGAAATTCTACTACAATTCTAATGATTAAAAACCAAAAATTAAAAGTTAGAAACTAGAAATCCTATTATTAGTAAAACTACTGGATCTATGTTAAGTTAGCGCGTCTTCTCTAATGATGGTAGATACGCCATGATCTTAGGGCCTTGATTTTCGCATCATTCTCCCCGTGTTGGAGAGAGCTCGGCCCCGTCGAGTCAGATATAAAAGAGAACTCATCTTGCCCCAAAGTGCAACATCTTTAGGAAAGACGCCAACCAGTTTCGTAATCATTGGGCACCAGTTCCGTAATCATTGGGCTGACTTAAGGAAAATCAAGGTACTAGACTCTACAATGTCATTACCTAGCTCTTCATCGACTTGATTACCGACGAAGTCATCACCTACGTCTTTATCGAAATCAGAATCTATCTTTGGGTGATATGTAAACTCTTTGGAATCAGATTCAATCTCGGGTTGGGTGTCACATATAGGTGGTGGTTTGTCGTGAAACTCCTTCAGGACATCACTAAACTTCTTTGTAAGAAAGTGACAACCGGAGGAATAGCGTTATACAACTTAGGGGTTGCAGTGAGAACTCCGTCTATAATGACAACCCTAAAAAGACTGGCACAAGGGTCAATTATATGTCCATAACCTCGACAATTATCACATTTAACATGGGAATACTTCTTTTTGGTGCCTTTGTTTTGGCGGTCTTTAATATCATGCCTAGGTGGGGGTATAATGGTTTTAGACCCATAAGGTTGAACAGATGGATAAGGTCTAAACTTATAGAAATATAGTGGCACGTACTTAGTTTCTAACTCTTCTTTCATCTTATCCCATGTGTGAATCGGTTGACGAAGTTAGGCTTTCCCGTCTCTTTCCAAACTGTTTGGTATTGGTCAGCTTGTCCGGTCAGTTTCGTGATAACAAACCTGACTTTCTCAGCTTCAGAAATGGATATCGGTTGAAGTGCATATCAATGCTTTATAGCCAACCCAGCAAAAAATTGAGGATCCCTTAAATAACCAAAATGGTCCAGACGACCATCAAAAGTTGGTACATCCATAGTGGTGGTGTAAAAATTATTATATGTAATTTTTATTTTTTTATTATTTTAGTGTTTTAGTTTTTATTTTTTATGCAAGAAAGCGGTAAAATTCCTAACAAGTGATGATGCAAATCTATACTTTTTTTATTTTTTATTTTTTAAGATTGTTGGATTAATCAAACCCTAATCTTACGGTCCAATTAGCCAAATCGGCGTAACTCAGGTGGGAGGTTTTTCCGCTCTTGGCGTTCCTTAATTACAGAACCACGTTGATTATCCTTTCTTAATTAAACACCAATCTTATGGAATTTCAAGGAAGGATTTACCCTTTAATGACTCCTAAATTACACTAATTTTTTTCTTTTGGGTTTTGAATAAAATTTAACTAGATGTAAGAAAGTAAATAAACGTGACTAATATGCAAATCATATCTAAGTGTGCTCTGATACCAAACTGATGTGAAACGTGTACGTGTGCGGAAGCAGATAAAATAACTCAATTAAATGTTTCACCAACAAGAACGATCATTGGTAGGAAGCTTAAAACAATTAATATTAGCTATGTTTCTTTAACATGCATATATTAAATTAATTCAAATATCAAAGTACTAATTAAATATTGTTATAATGTAGATAACAGATTATACTATCAATAAAAAAGCTAAAGCAACTACAAAGGAGAAATAGATTCACAGCTCGCATTTAAAGTGAACAATAGATCAAAATTGATAATAAGTCCAGAATGTATTATCAGCCTGTAAATAAATAATTTTTAAGATTGTAATTATACCCTAAATGTTCAAGAAGAAAATATTGATAGTTGGATGAATCAAAATTTGATAAGGACTCGGCGTGTTGCTTGTATGCAGGGCTTGAATGTGTGACGTCAATAACGAAGAGGAGAAGTCATGGAGGCGTGAAGGCAGTTGTCGATGAAGGCGAGAGTAGTGAACGCCGACGAGAATTCGACAACAATTGAGAGAGAAAAAAATTAATGTGGGAGGTAGAGAAGAAAATAGAGATATTTAGTAACTGATAACCAATTAGGGAATTCCACCACTAATCGGGGTCTAGTAGGACATTCCACCACTCTTAAAAAAAGGATTCAAGATCAATAACAAAACTCACAAAAAGAATAACAAATTTTCATTAATTTCATCATATATTTAAAAAATGAATACTTTATATAAGAAAAAAAATACTCTCCTACTTCTATTTGGATTAGATAATCAAACTCCTAAAAAATCAAAAGTTTAAAAAAAAGAGAAAATATACGAAAAGAAAACCTACATGAAAAGAAAAACCAGAAATCCCACTACAATTTTGATTACCAAAAACTAAAAAAATTAAGAAATAAAAACTACAAATCTTATTACTAGTAAAACTACTGAATCCATGTTGAGTTGACGTGTCTTCTCTAACGATAGTAGATACGTGATGATCTTGGAGCCTTGATTTTCGCATTAGATAGGGACCAGTATAGCTTAGTTTCTTTTTATAGTTTTTTTATTTATGTTATTTGTTTTAGCTTTTATTTTAGTCCCACATCGGTTGTGATGAGAAAAGTCTTAGAGTGTGGGCCTATATAAGGCCAAGAGTTGTAATGAATTAGATAGACTTTGATATTGAAAAATCTAAACCCCTTTGTTTAGCATGATAATTGTTAATCATTTTAAATCCCTTTGCATGCTGATGTGAGAGAGTGGGTAAGAGCTCACCTGTGGGTGCCAAGGCCCGAATGATCTTTATCTAATTGTCAATTTTATCTTTATTACTCGTTTCTTCTATATTAGTTCTACAGAAATCTGCTGGGTGCCGAGGCCCAAATTAATCTTTATCTATCTTTATTTTCATTTTCAAATTAGTTCTGCATCAAATTGGTATCAGAGCTAAAATCCTGAATTTTTTCTTCTCCACAAAATCATCTCTTCCACAAAAATATCCCCTCCACACAAAAAAAACCTAGATCCCCTTTCCCCTCTTTTAATCTTCTTTAGTTAGAAAAAAGAAAAAAAGAAAAGAAAAGAAAAATTGTTCATCTTCCTCAAGACCCCCACATCGTCGCTCACTATTCATCGACTCCCCCATCTCCTCCAACGACCTCGATGTCGACCCCAGTTCTCGCAAACATCTCCGCCTTAATGAGCACCGTAACGCCCCACAGCCTCTAGATCCCTCTTTTCACTCTGTCGTCAAGTTCACTGCCTTACTGCCGAAAGGATCTTCATCGACAGCAGCGCCACCGTCTTCCCATCATCCTCCACATCCCCGCCTCAATCAATCCAAACTTCGACTATCACATCAGATCCATACCGTCTCGACCTCGACCACAATTCATAGCTCGCCATCGTTCATCGACTTCTGTCGTTCTCGTCTATGCCGCCCGACAACACCCGTCGACCGCCGTAGCTCTTGATCGTCGTCGTCAGAAGTCCGTCACCTACCAGGTTTCGAAACCCCTAACTGTCGAGCAAAGAAAAGATAAGGAGAAACGAGTGTGGGTTTAATTCTCAAACCTGAATCAAATTCAGTGTTGGGTTTTAGTTAGCAAACCCGCGAAGTGATCCGACCCGCTTAACAATCAAACTCGACTCGCCAAGCCGTTGCTGACATCATCGCTCATGTGCTGACGTCATCGGCTCAGACTGAGTCGTACCCGAGCCAAGTCGAGCCGCCATGGACATCGTCGAGCCGCCGCTATTGATCAGCTCATTTTTGAGCTACACTGTTCACTGCAGCAACATAGCGACGTTCCGAAGTTCATTTCAAGCCCGTTCATAGTCCGATTCGAGTCATGTCTGAAGCATTGGATTCGAAACTGAGTCCCAGAGATACTGAGATTTTTTATAGCCTTTGGGCAGGAGATCCGACCTCTACAAGCTTGTGTCTGGTGCCGGTACAGTTTTCTATAGTAGTCCAGTAGCGCTTCAGGCCCCATTTCTAGGCTGATTCGAACCTTATTCGAGTCATTAAGATCTTTTGGGTAACTTCTGAGCTTAAGCACTAAACTTTCTTCATGGGCTTTTACTTTTGTAATAGATATATATATATATACACTGATTGTGATGACAAGGAAGTTGAATGGGATATGTGTGCGGTTGTTCTGTATTTTCGTGGTTCTTATGATCGTTAAAGATATGAATATTGGGAAAGCCAACTTGAGAATTTCTTTAGTTATTTTGAACTGACAACTGAGGAGAAATAGCGCTATGCCCGACTTAGGTTGAATGGAGAAACTTATTATTGGTGGAAAGACAATCATAGGTTATGTCGATCTTGATTTCCCTTACAAAGCCTTCTTCGTGCTCGGTATGCTCTGCACCTTCATACAGTATCTGAGCCCAAGTTCAAACAAGAGCTCGAGCCTGAGAGCCAAGAAATCACAGATCCTTTCCCTGAGTTTTGAGAGATCCTACATGATATACGAAAGCTTCTAGCAAGCCAGGCCACAAAGAATGACACAAGTCCAGAGCATACAATCATCGTCGAGCCTGACGTTCTAAATGAGCCTGAGCCAGAAGTTGTTACTGATTTGGTGCCATTACAAGAAGTAACTCCTTCTCGGCCCATAGAAGTGAAAGAGTCTCTTATCGAGATTGTTGTAGATCCCCAGCGAAGCCTACCATGAAGCTATTGACATCTTTGCCAGCTATGAGTTTTATTGTCTCTGAGATCGCCTGACACATACGACCCTTTGCAGATCTTTCTGCAACAACATGTTCACAAGAGATCAAGCCTCTTATGGTGCAGAGTGCAACCGGTCCAATCTTCAGCGAGATTACTTGCCTCGACATGCTGCATGTATCTTATTCGAGTTACCATCGATTGCAGCCGTTTGTCATGCAAGCTAGTTCCATCTTCACCACCGTGGTTCAAACATGATGCATCAGTATTGATTCCACGACCACCACCTTGGCCTTGATTGAAGATTTGTGATGCGGTTCAATTCCACCCGGTCATGCTTGCCTTGTACCTACCACTACATTCATCGAAAATGAATGTTTTTAAGCCGGAGAGAATTGATGGAGATCAGTATAGCTTAGTTTCTTTATGTAGTTTTTTTATTTGTGTTATTTGTTTTAGCTTTTATTTTACTGCCACATCGGTTGTGATGAGGTAAGTCTTAAGAGTGTGGCCTAAGGCCAAGAGTTGTAGCGAATTACATAAACTTTGATATTGGAAAATCTAAACCCCTTTTTTTAGCATGATGATTTGCTAATCATTTTGAACACGCTGATGTGCGAGAGTGGGTGAGAGATCACCTGAGTACCGAGGCCTAAATTAATCTTTATCTAATTATCAAATTGTCTTTATTTTTCTTTTCTTCCATATTAGTTCTGCCAAGATCTCGTGGGTGCTGAGGCCCAAATTAATCTTTATCTATCTTTATTTTCATTTTCAAATTAGTTCTGCATCAATAGTATAATGAACATCTGGGAAGTAACTTACGGAACCGAACACATGTAATCTCTCCTCGAACTGGTAAAGTATGTGCAATATTATTGCTTCGTGACCTGAATGCCACTTTTGATCAAACTTATTGGTTAGTTTTTTTTTTTTTTTTTTTGAAAGGTGAGTAATTGTATTAATAATCAAAAACAATGGTACAAGTATTACAAATAGTCTAGGCTACTCTGAGTATCTATTATTGGATAGCTGTAGAGCGAGGAGAGGTCCCTAGCCATCACCCTTTATTATAGTACACCCTTTATTATAGTACACCAAGTAGGATCACCGATTGACCCAAAGTCTACAGAAATGAAAACAGCACTATCAATGCTTACATCCATATGTCACACTAGGTACCAACTACAGAACTGTGATTGTGTCCTCTGTTGTAGTACTGGAACTAGGTCTCAGTTTCTGCTCAGTGCCAAGATGCCGCAATGAGTATCTGATACAGAAATGGATGTATCTGATACTCATTTTCTGCTGCTAAAGAGCACTATAAGCAGGATGCTGCTAATTTGGGACCAGGGGATATCTGATGTTTATTGGACATTCCAATTTGATAATGCTATTTCCATTTCAGAGTGTCTATCTGACTTCCATGTGCATGTTTTGAGCAACTCTCTAATAACTTCATATAGCTTTATAAAAGCCCAGACTTTGTGATGTTCCTTTTGTTGAAACACTCTCATTCCTTTCCTTCCGTATATGCCAGGTTACTACAGCTAGTGCTAACTTTGCAAGTATGGTTGATTTGACTTTCTTCCTGACCTTTGTTTATATCATATGAGCTTCCTCTTGAAGTGAACCAATATGCGTACCTAATAACTCAAGCTAGTCTACAAAGTGACAATAGATAAGGTGAGTATGGGCAGTCAATGAAGAGATGCTTTATATTTTCTTGAGCTGCATGACAGAACACATGTATCCACTTCAGTGACTCGAAATGATTTTAAGAAATTCCTTGTCAGTAGCGTTAAGTTCAGTGCTCTCAACAGGCATGTGGCCATCTTTGGACTGTGGAAAGGAAACTAAATTAGATTAGCTAACTGATACTCAGTGCCTCTAACTCTAAGTCCCATGCTAAGTTGAAAGAAAAAACGCCAGAATTTGAAGCTGTACATTGTCATTCATCATTTTCTGTTGAACAAGGACTTATTCTCTAGTTGATTTTATCAGATAAAAGAGGAAACAGGTTTAGGAGGACTAAACTTTCTCTTAGCCACCTAAAAGCACAATTTAAAATAAATTATTCTGTTGTGTTTATTGCTAAAACTTAACAACATGAAACCGGCTCAATTAGTTCAATCAAGCATTCTACAATCATAACAGATACACCGCATTTCATATCCTTCCCTGAAATACCCTGTGCCCCCTCCATCCACGTGAACAGGCATACCCATCTTTCCTCTAACATCTGCAGAAGGTCTCAACCGACTCTCTAGGCTAGTCCACTCTCCAAACTAAAAGGCTACTTCTCTATGAAAAATGCCAAAACTGTTATGGGCATTATAGCAAATCTACCATCTCATTATAATTTTCTTTGCAAAATAATATCTCATGGGATGTGTGGTTCACTCTCTGTTGCTTGTCGGTTACAATATATTGGTATTTAGATAATTTATACTATGTCGCATAGATATGGATACCAAATATGGATACAACACAATATGGGAAGCAAATACATCAAAGCTTAACAATTCAGGATGTGGACAGATCATGGAAATGGCAAGTATACAGACACCAGAGACATATAATAAATTAATAATACCAACAACAGTTAAATAAACCACCATAGTAGATATTATAAAATAAACCATGAAGTTATACAGGAAACCATTATCCTCAACATATATCTATTATTAATAAAAAGTACAAATAAAATATGTATCTATAAGTTAAATTGAATTGTGAACCACATCATTCATCTATTACATTATAAACATCCTAGTCATGGATACATAAACTGCATTTACATTCAGAATATTATGCCAGAGGAGTATCCAAGTATCCAGTATATCGTGTATAAGTACTTCTCCTCTGTGAATCTGTGAAACAAAGTGTTCACAGAAATGGTACCATGTCAAGAAGACCATAACATGAGGTTTGAAGTGACCAGCACTCCTAAGTCTGAATTCAGCAATCCTCCACAAATAAATATGCTTAATCCTTCTCCAAGGAAAAAGAATTACACGCAACAATTGAATGTATTGTTGTATCAATTTAAAGGGAAAAAAAAAGATGATACTTGCATCTCCTCTCATGAATATTAAATAAACTAGTAGACATGATTGGATCAATAAAACAATTCAATAAGTTGATCCCCTCAGTAGCATATTAGCAAACCTTTAAGTATCAACTTACTAACATGCAATAAACACCAAAAAAAATAATAATAAGGATTTCCGACTTCGAAATAATCAATATGATTTGAGTTTAGACATGTCCTAACTCTTTGTTCAGTGTGTATCTGACAGAATTCGCTAGAGTGTGATCCTCGTCCATCAGCGAAAATGTGGACGAGCTCGAATCGGTCAAAGATCCGTGCTCCATCTCAAACTGCACATCAGCAACGAGAAAATAAAACATAAAACCATGGAATCAGTTATTCTTTGTAGTTCTAATGTTCTAAAGAAACGTCCTTTTATGCGTTCATTGACGGAGAAAGAGAAGAAATTTTTATAAAAGAGAGGGTGAAAATTTGATAACAGATGGAATAAGCATAGAAATTACTGACAGAAACCTGCCGCCTTCGTCGCCGGAGAGTTCTTTTTCCTGCCGGAACTTCGTCGAGGGGAGGAATGAACAGCAAAACCCTAGGTTGAGCCTTTGAACTGGGGTCTTTGCGCGAGCGCAGTGGGCTTGATGTTGCTAAAATAATTGGGTTTTGGCCTTTTGGGGCGGTTTTTGTTTTTTTTGGCCCTGAACTCAATTAAACATGGGGTCAAAACGGGTCGGGTTCGACCCGATACTACCGGATATGTTTGCGGGTCAATTACAATTTTGTCGGAATTTTCCAAAAATATTCCAAAATTTTTCATACTAAGATGACTCGGAATCTTTCCAGAATTTCGTGGGATTTTTTTTTCTTTTCAAGAATTTCTTGTGTGCGATTGCCTGATATCTTATTCTCTGCTTATAGTGTTTTCCTTCCGTAACATTTTCTTTTTCTTTTAAAATTTTCTTTGTTATCTCTTATGTGAACATTTTTTTTCGATGTTTTTTCCTCATACAAACATGTTATATTGTAAATAATACAATAATTTCTTACGTGCAATTGTCCGATATCTTATTCTCTGCTTATACTGTTTTCCTTCCATACGATTTTTTTTTCTTTTGAAATTTCATTGTTATCTCTTGTGAGATCATTTTTTCCGATGTTTTTTTCCCTCAAACAAACACGTTATATTATAAATATAAATAAACAGACAATCATTATAATCATATTCATATAAATTTATAATTATAAATTTTAAAAGCTCTAGTCATGTATTTGTTCATATTGTTCCAAAAACTCTAAAGACATTTTTCGTATTGATGAGTTATAACTAAAAAAATTGGGCCACATTTAGATAGCATTATTTGAGTGGCATATACTGTATCATCAGTTAAACTTAAATGAGTGCATAATCATATAGATATTATTGTTTGATAATACATTAAGATATAAAAGTCAAGATATTCATTTTGATGGCTTTAACATCATTTAACTCGTGAATTCAAAAAATTTTAAATCAAGTCTCCAAAAACCATTTAAAGCCGTCGCCAAGCAGTTTTGCAACATATAGGCCAACTTCATTTGTTTGTTTTATATTTTATCAGTTTCTTGACACTTGAAAATCGTGGCAGCCAAACATTTGAGTCCTATTGAGAAATTTGTTTTCTTCCTAAGATTCAATGTTGGTTTAAAAATTCAGTGTTGATTTGAAAGGAAAAAAAACGATTTATC
This sequence comes from Agave tequilana, assembly GCA_038442645.1. Taxonomy (NCBI): domain Eukaryota; kingdom Viridiplantae; phylum Streptophyta; class Magnoliopsida; order Asparagales; family Asparagaceae; genus Agave; species Agave tequilana. Next base: position 176,049 of record JAVJIF010009411.1, read on the forward strand.
ACGCTTTGACTTCCATTTTATTTAAAACAATGCTCAGATGCCACAATTGCTTGTTAAAATTGGAGCATTTCGCCTACTTGTGAGCAAAATCAGCAAAGCACGCTTTTAAGCGAATGCTGATTGATTAGAAGATGGCCATCAATTAGCACTCTCCCTGGATCCCTGGTAACTAGCAGCCAGAAATCATCTTTTCTTAGAAGTCAAAAAACTCAAGTCCCCAAAATACACCAGAATTGCTCGCCACTTCCCAAGACAAAGAACAGGGCATTGAGCTTCAATTGTTAAATATCAAACAAACATAAATCAGAGCACACCTGACAGTGAAACGACATGGACAATGCCCTGCAACGATTCTGGCTCCAAGCACAACAGAAATCACAAAGCAAAATTATCACGCCGGGCGACCCCGAGGACCACAACTCAAGTTGTTTCAAAGACACAACACAATATGAACCCAGACACAAATGATCAAAGAACAGAAGATTACACTCTGCACAAGTCAATATTCCCAGTACAGTATACCTCTCCAAATTACAGACAACCTTCAGAACAGAACTAGCCGCTAATGGCTCTACCGGCATAATTTTCACAGCAATTATGAAAGGTTCCTCCACTACAATCTAGAGGTAGAACTTGAGTTCAAAGTCGCCCTTCATAGTCTGCAGAAAAGATACTCTGGGACCATTCCCCAATGATACAAACTCGAAATCCATCATTTGCGCACTGTTTGGCATTTGCCACAAAGAAGAGAAAGGGAGAGAGGAAGAGAGAAAGGGGGCGAAGGGGAGGGAAAGAGAGAGAAAGTTACCTGCAACCTGTCGACAAGTGCAAACCATCAATAACTGATTTAAGGTTTAGGAGAAGGGCTGCTGCTGCTGCCACTGGTACTGCTGCTTCTGCCCCACCAGCTCTGTTCATGAGTTACACAAGAAAATATCAGCATATCAATACAAAGTTTTAGGAACAACTGTGTTCATATGCATACAAACAGTAATCAACATGCTTATAACCCCGTTGATGACTCATTTTTCGTGTATGGTTTCATTTCTCACAACCGCATTAAATGGAAAGCATTATTGCACCAAGAAAAAAAACTGAACACAGTCCAAATTCAACCTAAAGATTTTTAAGTACATCTAATATTAAACCTGTAAATAACCCTAGACTTTTGGATGCTTATCAGTAACTTTAGGACAAGAAGTTGCAAATCAAGCGTCATTTTCATTCAATTCAAAGGGGTGTGCATCACCAATTTCATGCAAGCACCAGCCTCTAAATTTTTGACATACAGAACAAGCAGGATGGAGTAAATAACAAGTTCCTTTTCTGCTAAAGAGTTTAAAATTTTTAATTAACTTCGCAAGCCCAGATCTCTCATGGAACCAGTGGAAACTTGCAACTGATCAAAAGAAAAGTGAAGAAAGAAATGCCCAAAGCAGAAAAAAGCTTACCTTCTAGGACTTCTTGACACCCTCCGACCTCCCTGAAAACACAAAAGTAACATCAACAAACCACTCTTCCACATTTATGGCAACAATTCGAAGAAACAGAAAAGGAATGGTACTATATGAAGATACCTTGCGAGGAGGACTAGGTGATTTAGAATAAGAACTAGACCTCCCACGTTGAGGCCGTGCCCGTCCCCTGCTTAAAACAGAATGTTAGAATACTAATGGAATAATTCACAACTCCAATCTAGTACTTTAAAACTACAGGGGCTCTGGCTAGCATTCAGATCATAGGAAGCACTAAAATTCTTGAACACCAATAAAACTAGACCACCAATACAACTCAATAAGTAATAATTTAGACTATGTTTAGCTTATGCCAAAGTTTAGCCTATGTTATCACTAAAGGATTATCAAACTGAAATTTAGACTATTTGGATTTCAGATCACAAGCAATCAAATACAACTCAATAAGTAATAATTCTTTTAACAATAACAAAAACAATGCCAAGGTTCAGCGTCCATTATTACTGGAAGAATTATTAAACTGAAATTTGGATTACTGCCTGCTTTCAGGAACAGCTGTATTACTTTTTACACATACATGGGCCACAAAAAACTAACAGTCACTGTAAATTTAATTTCAAGAAGTGTTGTCTATAGGGTGCGCTAACAAGACTTGAAACCACCTCTTAGAATCTAGGCCTCTTTGACACCAAATTGGCAAAATACCAACTCTAGAGTCCTGCTTGTTTCCTCCTAAGAAAAGAACATCTCTCATTACAAAAATGGACCCCAGAGCATCTCCCATTACACGTCAAAGTATTATTACTAAACAAAGGATTTTGTTGCCTTTCATCTGGGGGCTATTTCATTATCCAATTATACAAAGATTGTATCTGTTCTCCACCGCTGATGGCCCCACAACAGGAGGATGCACTGACATGGAATGGCAATTTATGGAAACAAACAGGCCTACCTTGCAGAATGTTAAATAATGATTATATCAATGTTGATGAAACAGAACAAACATGGAAATAAAAGCACCAACTATAGATCATGCTTTTGACAAGTGACAATCACAGACAGTGTTTTACTATATAGACAATGTTGATGAAGCGATCAAATTAAACGCCAGGGCCTATAATGAACAGATCCCATAAGCCAGGAAGGTATGCAGGGAAGTGCCCCTTTTCAATATGCTTAGGGTTTCAGTTCCAGTATGTGTGTGCGCGCGTGCGCGTCTCAAAGTTTTGCAGCAGATATGGCTCCAACCCTTGAACATAGTGGGTGTGTGCTTGTTTGCTGAAATTAAGGCCCGATCCATTGGTAAGATCATACCCATTCTTTCCATCATGTGACGTGACTTTTGTCCATAATAGAAGAATTATGGAGATTCAGACCTACACTCTGAGCTTTCACAAGCTATGTGCTCAGACTCGATTCTTCTAAATAAAATTGGTTTTTGACCCTTCCGCTTGGCTGGTACTTTAAAGAAAGCTTTGCGTGCGTCGCCAAATTTTTTCGCGTATCATGAGGGATGACTTTATTGGTACACACAATGATATCAGGGCATCCATTGCTGACCAAGGGTCACTATCTACGTTAGTACTAGTGTCTGGCTATACATAATCAGAAGCAAATACAGAAAAGTAAGCCAAATCTAAATTTTCATTAATGAATCACTTGCCTTCAACATTAGCGGTGGTATTGAAATCTAGCTTATCAATGTTCCTTACAAGAGGATTTATTTTTCGGAGACACTTTTCTTTTGGTTCTGAATCAGCCTCATTGTCAGAGTCAAGTTCTTCTGGATGCGGATTCTCATTAGCCTCAAGAGAATCTTGGCGGAGGAGGGATCGCTGAAGTAATTCTCGACCCCTTGAATGGATGTCTTTCAGCAATCAACATTCTCACTTTTTCCTCTTCATCAACATATTTCATCACTTCATGAAGAGTGGATGGGACGATGGAGTTGCGGTGAATTTAAGGCCATCCCAGCAGCAAGTTGTACGAGGTATCGGCATCAATGACACCATGTCACCTCGGATCTCAGGTTCCCGATTTGACATCTGAGTTTGATTTTTCCCATCGGGTGCATAGTATTGGCGTTGAAGCCATAGATGATTGTCTGAGTGGCACTTAATCGGTGGGTGGGGATCCCCAAATGCTGCATGACCCTGTGGGGCATACTCTCAATGCGGATCCCAGATCAACCTAGATACGACTTACTTCAGATGATCTAATATGCTCTGTGTAATACATGTGTCTATCATATTTTTCTTTAACTTGCATGTCTTCTGAGGTGAAGGTGATGCAAGAAAACTGCTTCGAGGTGTGGTGTCAATGTCTACTGTCTTCCTCTCCACACATAGCAGGAATGTGGGTTATGAAAACCTCTGCATCTGCTAATGCTTCTCTTACGGCATCCCTTGTAGACTTGAAAGCCTTAAGAGTTCATAAAGAGTGATTCGAGCAGGAATGTTGGCTAACTGAGCGAAGACATCAAAATGAAAGAGAGTTGATGGTCCCACACCGCCTTTCTGGAGAGCTTTGACATAACGAAGCTCCTTCTGTTTTTTCACGGATGGTTTCATGGACTGCTCGATTCTCTTCTTAGCTGGCTGGGGGGAGTCTACCATCGACTCACCATATTATTTCAAGTAGTGCTTGCCGGATCGAGGTTTTGATGTGGGAGGTGCGCCTGTGTTAGCATCAAAGGCAAACTCCTCTTCTCCTGAACTGGTGAGGGACGCGACACCTTCGGTTTCTCTTTTAGAGATGCTCACTGCATTACTAGAAGATGCTCTAGTCTTGCCTTTGAACTTTCTGTTTGTGACAATTGTCCACTATTGGCTTTCGACAGTGTCAGGATAGACCCACATTATCTCTCCTCGAGGGTAGGAACAGGAACAAGACCCTTCTCCTTCTGGTTATGAGGATCAATATTGATCACTCTTAGTTCTCCTCTCAGGATGAGAGCCATTCCAGTTGGCGCTGGTGAGAAATCCCGGCTGAATTGAACAGGTGATGTAGCTATCATGTTGGCAGTCACCTTCTTTTGCTTTGGACGGAGCTTAAATACCTCTACGTCAATCGGAGTCTGAAGAACATTCTTGAAGATGTAGCGATGCTTAGTAGGGTGTCCCAGCATCCTGTGATATAAACAGTAGCTAGGATCTATCTTCCCTACTTCTTCAGGACATTTGCTCTCTGGCAATTTGAGTTTGTTACTCTTTTGAAGTAATTTCAACAAAAAATCACGTGCTCATCCTTGAAAGAGTATAGTTTATTGCCACGTGCTTGGTCGGGAGCTCCACCCCCTTTGACTCACTGGGGCTTCAAAGGCAACTTGACCTCTGTTGCCAGAATACCTCTTCTCCTTGGTTGAGAAGATGACTCTGGAGCGTGTCGCGTTGGGTTGTCAGGTCTTGGTTTGCTGTTTTTTTAGTCTTAACCCGGGCGATGATTTCTTCCGTCCGTTTGCCTTGTAGCACCAGCTGCTTCAAAGTGCGGCACTCTGCCACTCTCATCTGAGCGAGGAGGGCAGTTTGTAGATTATGACGACAAGTGTCAACCAGTGTAGACTGGGTCATGCCGCTGGGAAAGCGGAGTGCCATACTCTGAAATCTTTCGACAAAAGTCTTAATAGACTCTTCTTTATTCTGCTTGGCTGCAAGGAGAATTGGGACCGAAATTTCTGTATCGTCTTCGAAGAAACGAGCCAGAAATAACTTCTCAAGGTCGACTCATGTCTTGATCGAGTCGGCAGGAAGTTTCATGAACCATTCCAAGGCAACCCCCTTAAGAGTGCCCTTGAACAAACGAGCCATGATGGCATCGTTTGATACTACATTCTCAGTTTGGGACTTAAAATAGTATATATGTTGGTTCGATGACCTTTTACCGTCGAAAGTATGAAGGGTCGGTGCCTTGAACTTGAGAGGGTAAGGACCTGTATCCCATTCTACTGGGTAGGATTGGATTATCCCCACATCTTGAAAGCCACCTCTGTTTGCAAGGACTTCGAGGCGTTGCTCGAATTCACTATCCTCTTGGAATGATGAGACCTGTTTGTTATACTCCTCTTCAGATGAAGATTTGGGGGGATCAGAGTTGGAACACTCTTCACTCTCAGTGTTTGCAGAAGATGAGCTTTCCCCTTCCTTCCTTTTTCCCTTGGATTTGTTGGAAAGAGTTTTGCCCTTTGATTTTTTTCTCCTTAAGCAGTTGTGAAAGCATCTGCTTAAGGATGTCAATAGATTCTTACTGAGCTCGAACCATATCAAACTGTTTTCTCTAAAAAACTCGAGCTTGCTCCTCAAATCGTTTGACCACTTTTTTGGGAGTGCCCACCATGTAAGCAAAGGCTATTGTCTCCGAACTAGAATTCGAAGACTAGGATTCGACGATGGTGGAGTGCTCGTCATTTATCTCAATTCCCCTGGCCAACAAACTGTAGTCAACTGGGGCAATCATTCATAAGGGCCCGAGTGTGTCGGTAGACTCCTTCAGGTTCGACAAGAACATCCTTCAGGCCTGGAGATTAGTCAATATCTGATTCCTCCGAACTGTCAGCCAGTTGCTTCCCATTGGATTTGTTTGGTGTGGAACTCAGTCTCACCATATTTGCAGTAACCTCCAGGTATTCAATGTCAAAGGGATCATCATCTCTTGGCCGAGTTTGAAGCCGCTGTCAACCGGCTAAAAATCGAGGGCTTGGTTCTCTGAAAGTCATGATGGCAATCAGAAAGCACTGCTGAGATGAGCCACTCGCAGTGACATCGAGGAGTAATTTAGTGGATACTCTTCTTCCTTATCAAGTAGTCCCTCTGGTTTGCTGTGGGGCATCTGAAGAACTAGCCTCAAGCCCATAGGGTGAGGGCTATTTGGCTCTTTATGTCTTAGAGACATGACATTCTGTACGCGGGCCTCATGTTTCTTTGTTGAAACGCGAACTCACGAAGTGTTGAAATGCAGACCTCAAGTGTTGACTGAATGTGCCTCTGAACGCTGCCATCATGCTCGGTATTAGAAACACGGAAGTCGCGTTCTAGTACAGGCAGAACGCGGGTCTCACGTTTGGACGCTGAAACGCGTGTTTGAGGATCGCGGGTCTCGCATTCTGCAACAGAAACGCGATCCTCGCGTTGCTTCAAAGAAATGCAGGTCAGAACCTCGCATTCTGTATCTATGGAACAGATTGCGTTTGTAGAGTTTTTGATCTATTGTCGATGAGTGTGACGCTTTCATCGACATTCAGCATCCCGTTTAAGTCGCAAGGATTGTTTGAACCCTCGGCAACCTGAAATTGCAGAGTTCAGAGAGGAGAGTGATGGCGGGATTGATCTTCACCATCACTTTGATTGTGTGTCGATGCATTAGCTCTGCGGGTCTCCTGAGAGCATTGACGCGGGCCGAATAGGCTGCGCGAAAGATTTTCAGAGCCTCGTTAGAAGTGGCGCTGCTTACGCTGTGAGCAGAAGTGTGGGCTACATTTGGAGAAATCTCCGAAGAGATTTGAGAGCGAGTCCCCGAAGAGACTTTGTGGTACTGCCGCATTGTCTTGGAGCTAGCGGAGCCTAAGGAAAGAAATTTCTCGAATTTCCCTTGGTCGAATTCAAATAATGAGAGATTCTACTATCCTCCCGAGGAGTAGGGTGTCAGCTTGCGCCATAGCGTTCTCATCAGTAGAGAATGAAGTCCCAGCGGAGTCACCATCTTTTTTTTAGTCGAAAAAATTTGAAGCGTGGAAAAATTTCTTTGATATGAAAAGAAAGTTACAACAGATCAAAAATTCCGATTATAAAAGAGAGAAGAATATTTATATCTCTCCTTTGTTTAAGGCTGGATTCTTGATGTGGCGATAGAGATTGATTCTTGTTCTTTGTTGACTGGCTTGACAAGTTGCTTGGGTCTGCTTTGGGGTGCTCCCCAAAAAGTAATCAGAAAAGAACTCTGTTTTAACACACTAAGTGTTTAGGGTTCTCTTGATTTCTCTCTCTCTCCCCCCTCCCCCGAACCTTTGAGGTTGAAAAGAAAGAAGCTTTTAACTTGAGAATTCTCAGCCCAATGTCTCAGAAAAAAGCCCTCTTCCCCTGTTCACAGCTCTTGAGGCTATTTATAGGAGGTCTTAGGGGTATAATTATCTCCTAGAATTCCTCTATAATGAGATTAACTCTCACATTATGTGGGGAGTTAATTGACCCAATAATAGGGTCAGTTATAACAGAAATGTGGGTCTCGCGCTGGACGTGGACCTTGCGCTGTTGTGTAGACGCGACGCTCACAGTTTTCTTATGGTCGCATTGAAGTCAAAACGTGTATAGGCACACAATGAAATTGAGACGCAGAGTTGCTTGCTCAGACCCTCATTTGAAGAGAGACGCGAAGTTGCTCAGACTCGCGTTTAAGGTGAAATACAGAGTTGCTCAGACTCGTGTTTGAAGAGAGACGTAGAGTTGCTCAGAGCCACATTTGAGGTGAAATGAGGAGTTGCTCAGACCGGCGTTTGAAGTCCGCATTTGCCCATGGACGCGAGGTTCACGTTTTAGTTGAAATGCGACCTTGTTGAAGTGAGGCCCGCATCTGAGGACTGATTATAGTTCATTTTTGTATCATTTTCCACTTCCATATCATGCTTTATGTAAATAAAAATAAGGTTTTTATTGCTTTTCTCTCTTATTTTTTAGGTCCACCATTAATGGAGAGGAAGGCCCATAATCAAGGAATTTTCAAGGTATTAATGGGATTAATTAAAGAGCCAAATGGAAAAGCGCAAAGAGAAGCCCAGATCTGGAGTCGTCCACGAATATCCCCAGCTTTCTAGAAGATCTAGCGTGGCAAACAGACTGTAACAAAATGACAACAGAAATCGTTGGCGCAACGACCAAGATTCTACCGCGGAAACGCGGCTCTTGCCGCGGATCCGCGGCAAGCATCTGGCCGTTGAGCCAGCGTTTGATCCCACGGCCAAGATTTGAGGCCTCATCCTCTAGAGCCTATAAATATACCCTAGGGCCTCTGCGAAAAGAAAGAGGGGAGAATAGGAGAGAAGAGCTTGTATTTTTGAGAGATTTGTAGGGATTTTCTCTAGCTTCCTTTAGTGCTCTTGTAATCTTCTTTCTCCTTCTAGAATTCTACAAAGAGAGAGAGTGAGTGTGAGATCTTGTAATTGAAGTGGTGACAACTTGAATGCAAGGATTGATCCATCTATCTTCTCATCTTTACTAATTCTAGTGCTTTACTTTCTTCAAGCTTTAATTTCCATTGCATTTTCTTCTACCATGAATTGTAGTGTTCTTTTCATTTCAATGTCTAGCTAACTCTCTAACATGACTAGCTAACCACTAACTTTACTAACTTCTAACTCTTGGGTGATTGCTAATTCATGTGATTCATTGGATGCTTTATTGTGATCTTGTAATTTCAAGTCTCTATTATCCCCAATGAAGATGAGTTACTTTAATTCTTGGCAAATGCTTGTTTTCATTCCATATGATTCATGTGAGCCTCATTTAGAGCCTTGTCTTTAGAACAAGTGCCTTGATGGAACATGGAGATGGAGCACCTAACTATGCTATTTGTTGTACAATTTTCTTACTTCAATGCTAACTCGAGTATGGCTTTGAATGACTAATGAATCTTGTATCTTCTTCCTTAGCATTCCCTTGAGTGACACTCCTTGATTCCACCATTGAAAATCTATCTCGGGAGCCGATGAATCAATGAGGCTACAAGACAAGCCGAGAAGATCACTCATCCTCCAAGTGGGAAAGTATTTGACCAAACAAGCAAGACAAACCTTTGCCGATGAATCAACATGAGGCATGCATCACCCTATGAGATTAGTAAGTTAGTAAATTAGAAGGGTTAGCTAGTCATGGTTTCTTTTATCTAAAGTCTTTTCAAGGTTTTCCTTCTCAAGTTTTCTTTCCAAGCTAGTAAAGTTTTCCAAGTTCTTTTCACTTTATTTTCCATCCTTTTCCTTTTTATGCAACAAAATCCACAACGAATTTTTCCTCTCTTTTCCATGTCATTTTATTTTTGTTGAACATAGAAGAACTCTCGTTTTCTTTCTTCAAATTTCGAAACCGTAAAGCTTCCATCGCAAGCTCTCCCTGAGGATCGACCCGTAATAGTTTATACTATTACGGTGATTCGGAAGGAGTAAAGAAAAATTGTGAATACATTTTGGAGTTTTTGAGCATCACATAAGAACATCGAAGTTGATTCTAAACCCTCTCTCTCTAAATATTAATACACTCCTGACTTGTCTCTAATAATTTTTAGACAGCTTACATTATGGGTCATGCTTTGAAAAGCTTCTTGACGTCAAGCCTAATGGTTGCCAAGTATCTAATGTGAGGTACCAATCATCGAAGAGGTTTGTGTGATTATTGGGAGCAATTAGTAGTGAGTGATTCATGGGTTTTCTTTCCTTTTAAATTTGTTTTTAAGACCACTTTTCAGTCACACCACTGTGTTTTTATCTTTATTTTCATCTCCTTCTCCTTCCACTTCTTGTTTTCTTTTTTCTTTTGAATCTTTCAAAACTAAGAAAAACTCATTAACATCTTCATGACATAACCGATAAAGCTTCTATTGCCTCTTGTCTTTGTGGATTCAACCCGTATAGCCGCTATGCTATCACAATAGTATCGAGGAAGCCAAAACACCACTAGCACTTTAACTGATTTCAGAACACACATATTTTCGAGCACAGTTTCCCCTCGATCGCTTAGCTTAGACACGTGGAACATATTGTGAACTCCTTCCAGGGATGACGGTAATGCCAATCTATAAGCCACTTCTCCTACTCGTTCTAGAATCTCGAACGGGCCTATATACTTTGGACTCAACTTTTCATGTACACCGAATCTGATCACTCCCTTGGTCAGAGATATCTTCAAGAACACGTGTTACCCTGCCTGGAACTTTAACGATCTTCTGTTCGTATCTGCCTAACTTTTCTGCCAGCTCTGTGCTGCCTTGAGATGTTCTCGAATGATTCTGACCTTGTCCACTATCTGGACTATAACTTTCGGTCCCAAATGTCTTCTTTCACCAACTTCATCCCAACAATGGTGATCTGCACTTCCCACCATACAGGGCTTCAAATGATGCCATATTAATGCTGGCCTGATAACTATTATTGTAGGAGAATTTTGCCACGTGTTGATGATCTTCCCACGATCCATTGAAATTTATCATACATGCTCTCAACAAGTCTTCTAGGATCTGTATCGTCCGCTCGGATTGTCCGTCTATCTCAGGGTGATAAGACATGCTGAATTTCAAATGGGTCCCCAAATTTTCCTTAAGGCTCTTCCAAAATCTGGTGTCTCTGTCCCACACGATGCTGGCTGGAACTTCGTGTAGTCGAACTATCTCCCTCAAGTACTTGTCTGCCAGAAGCTCTGTAGACTATTCTACTCTGAATGATATGAAGTGTGCCGACTTTGTGAGATGGTCAATGACTACCTATACTGCATTGTTCCCCTTCGGACTGCGGGGTAGTGCTGTGACGAAATCTATCATGACATGCTCTCACTTCCATTATGGTACTGGCAATGACTGGAGAGGTCTGACTGATCTCTGATATTCGGCCTTCACTTGCTAACACGTTAAATACTTCGTCACGTACTGTGTGATTTCTCTCTTCCTTGCATTCAACCAAAAATATTGCTTCAGATCCTTATACATCTTCGTTCCTTCTTGGCGTATGGAATAAGCTGAACAGTGAGCTTCAGCTAGAACCTTCTATTAGATCTCCCCCTGGGGTACACAAATCATGTTGCTGAAGTAGAGCACACCATCCATATGTATGCGGACATCTGACAACTTCTACTTGTTCTCTGAATTTTTGTAGTCAGGGATCGTCGTTATATGCTACTCTGATTTCTTCCATCGCTGTTGGCTGGTTCTGAAATGTCATCAATTGTCCTGAAGCACTGGCCCTTCGCATCACCATCAAGTCTAATCGTATTATCTCCCTGAGTAATTCCTTTTGCTGAGTAAGTTGTACTATCATGTAGGCTTCAGGTTTCCTACTTAGGGCATCAGGTACGACATTGACTTTGTCGGGATGATACTACAAATATATGTCATAATCTGTCATTAACTCAAGCCATCGTCTCTGCCTCATGTTCAATTCCTTCTAAGTGAAGATATACTTCAAACTCTTGTGGTCAGTGTAGATTAGCGCTTGGTCTCCTAATAAGTAATATCTCCATATTTTCAATTCAAAAATCATTACTGCCAGCTCTAGATCAAGCGTTGGATAGTTTTTCTCATGTGGCTTCAACTGCCTAGACGCGTAAGTTATTACATGTCCATGCTGCATTAATACGCATCCCAAACCCTTCCCGGATGCGTCACCGTATATAACCATACCTCCTGTTTCTGAGGGTGTCTTTAAAATCAGAGCTGTAATCAATTTGTTCTTCAACTTCTCAAATATAGATGCACACTCCTCAGTCCATATATATTTTTCTCCCTTCCTGGTGAGCTTGGTCAACGGGGCCGCAATCTTGGAGAACTCTTGTACGAACCTTTGGTAGTACTCGGCTAGTCTAATGAAACTCTTGATTTTTGTTGCTGACTTCAGAACTGGTCGGTCTTTCACTGCTTGAATATTGCTGGAGTCTACTGAGATTCCTTCTTTAGAAACAACATAGCCCAAGAATGCTATGCTGTCAAGCCAGAACTAAAACTTGCTTAATTTGTCATAGAGTTGTTCTTGTCGGAGTGTCTACAGTACCACCCTCAGATGTTCTTTATGCTATATGCATGTGCACGGGCAACACCCATCATCAGGAAAGAGACCAAAAGAGGAGAGAGAAACCTAGAGAGATTTAGAGAGAGAAATAAGAGAGAAAGAGAGAGTTGCAAGAGAGAGTGTGAGAATGAGAAAAAGGATGGAAGAGAGGAGAGCAGCGCTGGCTGGCGGCCGGCCATGGCCTCCAGTGACCCACAGGAAGAGAGATATGAGGGAGGAGAGAGAAAGAAAGATGACAGAGAAAAAGAAAGAGGAGGGAAAGAGAGAAAGAAGGTGAGATCTAGAGAGAGGGAGAGGAGAGAGATCAAAGAGGGGGGAGAGGAGCTGGCCGGGGGCGCGGTGGCGGGGTCACCGTGGCCACAGGTTAGAGAGAGAAAGAGAGAAGGAAACTAGATGAGAGAGAGAAGGAAGAGGAAAGAGAGAGAACAATGGGAAGAGGAGGCCATCACCGGCGCCGGGGGAGCCTCAAGCAATAGTCTGGCCAGAGAAGGCCCAGATCAGAGAGAGAAAAAGGAAAGAAAAGAGAAAGAAAGAAAATAGAGAGAGGATAAAAGGAAGAGAGAGGGAAGAGGGACATCTGTCGTGGGGGGCTTGCCAGCGCTGGGGAAGGGGGTCGCCGGAATCGAGCGGCGCGACGACGCTGGCCAGGGTGGCTCCACGTAAAGAGGGGGAGAGAGTGGAGAGAAAGAGAGAGTGGAGAGAAAGAGAGGGTGGAGAGGATAAAGAGGGAGAGAATGAGGGAAGAGAAAGGGAAGAGATATTTGTTATGTGGATGGGCTTGTGCCATGTGGCGAGACCAAGAAAGAGAAAAGAGAGGGAAACCCAAAAGAGTAAAAGCTCAATTAATTTAATAATAATATAATGCGATGAAATTCTAGAAATCCAGAAAAATCCCCAAAAATTCTCAGAGGTAGAAAATGTCGCTCCGAGGAACAATATGAATCATTTTCAAGAAATTTAATCCAGTTTAAAATTAAAATTCTGAAATCAACTGTGATACTGGCCGACACCAAATCTGATTCAATTTGATAAATTCAGAAAAATCTCCAAAAATGCACTAAAGTAGTGATTGAAGTTTTAACTTACACAAAAATACAGAATTTCAGAACTTTAAGAATATAATGTGCAAGTTCTCAAAACTACCGCGATAGCAAGTGGCTATGCGGGTCATGATCCACAAGGAGGGTCTAGTGATGGAAGCTTTTTAGTAAGTTCTCTTTTATGCTACAAAGCATGATTAAAGTTCTTCTTTTGTTCTTAAAAGAAAATGAAAAATAAGTTAAAGTTAAGTTAGAAAGAAAGTGATAGATAGATAAGGTGGAGAAAATGGAAGTGGATATGTACAAAGAAATAAAAAAGAGTGAAAGAAATTTGGAAGATTTGGGTGTTGGTAATTTACACTAAAATTAAAAGAAAAGAAAGTTAACACATAAAAACTTACTTACTTCTTTGGCGCCTGCTTACCTTTGACCCGTATCAACGATGTACCTTTATTTGAAGGCGAGCGAAGTATGACAAATAGGATCTTCCCCATTCCCGTATTACACTATGAATTGAAGGGGCAAGCTACACTACCATAGAAATGAATATCCATCACCATAAGCCATCAACGGCACTTGCAAGGGCAAGACAACTTCGAGGCTATCGGTTTCATTTGGATCCACAAACACATAAGAGGGAAGTAAACGAAAACAAGAGTAAAGAAGAAAAAGAAAATTCAATTCGATTCAAATAATAATGGAAGAAAAGATCACTTACACCGGTGTCACCTTCAGTATAAGCTTGCTCTCATTCCTCCATGAAAGTCTCCTCTCCTCTCAGTTACATAAAGAAAATAAAAATTACATGAAAGAAAATAAAAAACCTAAGTTACAAACTACAAATTAGCCTAAATTCTACTCTCTGCTTGGTCGTCCCCCTTTGCCTTTGAGATTGCAGGTATGTATAGGAGGTTAGAGGAGTATGAAGATAGGGGAAGCTAGATATTTTTAAATTTGAATCCTCTCCTTATCTCCAAACTTGATTTGATGTGGATATTCAGTTCTGATTTACAATTTGTTGGCGTGTTAATTGCTGAATATAAATTATCAAATGATAAAATTCAAAATAGTGATCAACTGAAAAGTTGTAGCCCTTTAAGTCTTCTTTCTGGATCATCTTGAATCATTAGATTTAAAGTTCGGTACCGAAAGTTATGATTCAAATACTAAAATGTATCCAGTCAGAATCTGAGTCAAAGTTGCTTCATCTCATCCGTTTGATCTTCTCTCTATCCATTTATCCCTTTGGATTTGGACTTTATATTTGACGTTATTCTCGGTTGATTTTTAGATTTAACCATTTGATTCACCAAAAACTGAATTTAACTAATTGGATTTGGGATCATCCTCCTCTAACCAAATAGATCTAGTTAAATCTGAATTTAACTGATATTTATTTGATATTATCCTCTTTATCCACATGATTATCTTCTGTAAAATACACATTTAAGATAAGAAATTTAGCAGATTTATTACATGATAAATGTTAAAATGTAATAAAGAATAATGCAATATATGTGTGCAATCAAGTAGAAAATATGATCCTAAGAAATATTGTGAAATCAGTTTTTAAAAGTTCTACTCCATTTGTAAATTAAAAATATAATATTTCTAGTTAATAATATTATATTTTTTTATTTTTCTAAGTAATTATGTAAGTGTTTCTTTATTGGTCTATTTCAATTTTAGAGTTTTATCTTAATATTTCATGCACACACACACACACACACACACACATATATATATATATTATTCTGTATTATTCTGTTCATGCCAGTCACTATTTTTACATCATGATGATCTGATATTATTTTATTGATATATCGTTACTCTGTTACCAACACTATTATCGACTCGTTCTATTATTCTAGGAAGATGAGTATTAATCTTGATCCTCCTTATTAGTAATAAACAGATGAGAATTTAATTGTAAAGTTAAGGAATAATTAATGAGATTGCTTCATTGATAGATTGGGTAGTGGGCTATATTAGAGTGAGGTTAGATTTGGTGATGGAGAATGAAATTGATATATTGTTGATGTGCGTGCGTGTGTATATTTATATTTGCAGAATTAGTATCTTAGTGCTGAGATGTGAGTGACTCACTTTATCGATTGGTAAAATTATTTAATTTATTAGATCCATTAATGCTTGAATTTATCAATGGACTCTTATTGGAGTGGAGATTGGCTTAGAGTTAGGAAGGAGCATATGCTGGAATAATATGAATTCATAGAGTGCATGGATATATAATAGATTCAATACCCTGTTACTAAAATATTCTTGCCCTGCCATCTCATGTGTAGATATAACCGTTTCAGATTCGGATCTAGTTATGATGTACGTTATTCTGTCTTTGGGATTGATCTTTAGATGATTGGTTCGTGACTGTGATTAGATGTATATTTTATGTGGAGTATTTATCAAACTTGATAATCATTTATTTGGTGATTACTTAGATAAGAATTCTATTGAATATTTGTAACTGATAAAATAGGAGATTCTTATTAAAAGGACGACATCTTGGACTTGTCAAGTAGACTGGACTGGATTTGAGTTGACTTGGAGGTTGAGGAATAGGCGTTGATTGAGTTGACTTGACCTGATGGATTTTATATATATATATATATTTGATATATTACTTGAGTTTAGAGATCTTGTGATTGACCTTGATAGAAGTGAGAGTGTACGATCTTGATCGATGATCTTACTGTTATTCGATGGTGAGAATATGATTAAATGTAGCTGCCTGTTTATGTGAGACTTTAATATATTGGTGACTAGGAGATGGATATACTGATAATATAAAGGACTAGAGTAGATTGATATGAACGAGATAACTGATTATTGATTCACTGAGACGGTGGTTTACTGTATCATATACTTTGTCATGATGTGATACTTGAGGTTCTCTGTCATGTCCCGCTTTCCAAAATACATGGAAACGAAGTCGTGACGAGAGTCGGTGACGTATATACGCGAGAAAAATACCCCACGCATACACGCTAAGCCTAAAGTAACCTGAACAAGCTATAAAATCTACTATGATAAATTAATATCACTACAATATGACATATAAATATCTAACACAATGATAGCAGATGAATAAAAGAAAGAATTGGCAACTGGATGCGATATAGATAGAATCAAGAAATAACATGAACAAAAGAGCAGTAATACTAATAATTAAGAAAAGCGGGACTCTAACTTCTCAAGATGCATGTGATCCTCTTCAAATACCTGATCCACAATAAATAGCCACGGATCTGGATATGCAAATCTAGGGAGTCAGAACTCCTAGTGAATGTATAAGAATAAACTAGAAAGTGCACGTACATATAACATGTGAGCAGATAAAGAAAATATATACTGGAATAAGAAATGGTATGAATAAAGTAAATAAACAGTAATGTGGATAGCACACAGTAGAGTATGTGTCTAGTCAGGCATTCAATCAGGTGTCTATCACGATCTATATGTAAGGCGAGTAGAGTCAGTTAGTATTAGAGTCAGATGTCCAATCAGGTCAGGTGTAACATCGGATGTCCAACATACATACATGTATCAGGCAAAGACAATCAGTTTTAGTATATTATTATTTATTATGTCAATGAACACCAATTACCACCTATAATAGACGCATCCCATACTACGCCTATTACACGTGTCAATCGAGGTTCTAAGTTATTGAAACTGACGGTTGGAGATATTGTCTATGCTTTAGGTGGGTCCCGTACATACCCAGGACCACGACCCAGACTCTTGGCGCTGAACCAGACCCACCATCAGGAACATGTATAACGAGAACAAAAACAGGACGGGGTGTCAGTCACCCCGGGAAACCTGAGTGGGACCCTCTTTCGGCTGCGCAACCTATATCCTAGGTTCACCCAAAATACAGACATTGTCTCCTCCATCAATTTTTTCAATCCCAGTATAAGTTGTTTAATGTCATGTTATTAGTTTATCAAGATTATTTAATTGCATGTTACTTAGATTACTGGGACAACTCAGTGATAGCCACGGTAACGACGTCAAAATGTGTAATCAAAATACCGGTATAACATGATATATAATGTCAGTGAACAGGATACCGGTATAACATGACACGTAACAAGTATAACATGAGGGTGTTATTACTGCATACAATATTTTTGTAGCAATTATAGTAACATGGACAATACAGTTATCAGGTAAATGTCATGTATAATCAGTCAAGTTTTTTAGGTAAATCATGACATTCAGAATAAGTAATGACCTGCTGGCATGAACAGAATAATCCGGGCAAAATATTTAATCAACTCAGATCCTCAAAGTCATCGATATATCCAAGTCTCAATATATAAAAAAATACTCATCTATATCCAACCAATCATCACTATCCAATCTTAATTAAGACCATCATACACTCTCACTTCCATTAAGTTCAAACACAAGATCCAGAAATCCAAGTAACTCATCAATTATGCATATAAATGCCACCAGGTCAAGTCAACCCAATCTACGCCTACTCCTCAAGGTATATGGAATCTAAGATACCTCTACGTCTGATAATCAACATCAATAAGACATCAATATTCAAATAGTATAATCAGGGGTAAAATAGGGAATACCCACAACTATGGATCCAACTACGTCAATCTCATCAGAACACCGATCAAAATCCTCTGAAATGAATACCAATCCTCATGTCAATCAATTCTAACTCTAACTAAGTCCATATCAGTTCAAGTATCAGAAGATCAGTCTTTTAATAAGGTAACTTCATATATTCAGAATTGTTGATTGAGATTTACCTGCACACAAAATAGAGAAGTTCAGATTTAAGAAACGGTTGTGCAAGATGCTCAATTCGAATCTGTGGTAGCAGTGGCTATGCAGGTCGTGATCCTCAGGGAGGGACTAGCGATGGAAGCGTTTAAGTAAGATTCTCTAAAAATTATTTTCTTTTATTATTATTTACAATGGTATATGATATTTACAATGAAAGTGAGGAAAAGAATTTGGAAAGATGGAGATGTAAACTAGAATTAGAAAGAAAGAAAACTATACATACATACCTCTTCTACCTTGCTTACCTTTGATCCGTGCGATGACTTACCTTGTCTTGGAAGGCGTACAAGTATGGCGTATAGGATCGTCCACCTTCTTAATCTACACTACGAAAATAAAAGACAAACTAACGAAGGTTTGTTCATCTCCATAGGCCATCAAGGGCTCTTCTTCGGCTAGGTAGTCTCAACGCAATTGGGTCTCATGGTTCACAAGACATTAGAGAGAAAATAGAAGAAAACAAGAACAAAAGAAACACAAGATTAAACAAGAATAAAAGATCATAAAATAAAAAAAACAAACCTCAAGTGAATTTCATTAACAATGGAAGAAAAGTAGGCTTACACCGCTGTCACCTCAGTACAAGCATGGACTCCTTCCTCCATGAAAGCTTTCTCCACTCTTAGTTACAAAAAATTACACAAAGAAAAACCTAACCTAAACTACAAACTAGCCTAAGAAACCCTAAAATTTGCTCTCTATTTTCTGTACGCCCTTCTCGGTTGCACTGCAGGGGTATTTATAGGTGCAGAAGGAGGTAGAGTCCCAACACAACTCTCCCACGAAAACTAGTCCCGGGATAAGACTGGATTGCCGCGGAAACGCGGCTTGGGCCACGTTTTCGCGGCCATGCTGTGGCAGCTGGCCACACGCTTTGGCGCGTGGCCTCTCCTGGTCCGTCCATCTGGGCGTTTGCTTCTGGAAGTTTGATCCTGGCTCTTTATCTTGGGATTTAGATATAACTTGGGAAGCAAGTTACCTAGATCCCAAATCTTTTATCCACGAATTTGTGATCTTAAATTCTCCTTCTTTGGCTTTTATCCTCATCTGCAAGTTTTTAGGGTTGAATAGAAGTCTATCCTTCCCTCTTCTTTAATATTTGCAACTTTGGCCCTTGTGTATTTGCAATTTTGACAATTAATATTTGCACTTTTGCACTTAGGCTTGAATATGGGCTTTTGGGCTTCTTTTAGGCTTTATTTATTATTAAAATAAGAACTCAAGGCCTGCACACAATAAATCATAAAATATTAGTAAATGTGCAGAATTATATGAATAAATATGAAAATGTGATGGTAAATGTCATGATAAAAATGCACTTTTCACTACCAATCACACCCCCACACTTATCTTTTTGCTCGTCCTCGAGTAAAAATCAAAGAAAAAGAAAAAGAAAAGAAAAATTAATCTAACCTAACTCACTTTCGTAGGAATCACGGTTGCACTTAGCATGTGCAACAAGCCGTTAAACCCCTAGGTTACCCTAGAGGACGAGTGTTGTCTCGTGAGGGTTTTCAGCGGATTACATCCACAAAATCCTTAAAAAGGAAAATATTTGAAATACTTTTGAAAAGACTAAGTAATCTATAAGTTTTTAGGATCCTCATTTTTATTCATTCTTAAACTTAGTCTTTATACAGTAAATTGTTTTCCATTTTAGGTAAGGATCAAAATTGGATTTGTGTATAGTCTTTTTCGTTACCAAAAATCATATGCATCCTTATGGATTTTTACTAGGAATTCCTTAACTTGGACTCTCATGCCTCTTTATTATTATTATATATATATATTTTTTTTTCTCTTTTTTTTTAATATGTATAACTCATCTAATTTTCTTTCGTGTAAGTATCAAGGCTTCTTGAGGCCCTCATACCTAACTAATTGACTATTAGATATGTTAGTACATATATAAGTAATTTTTCCTTAATTTCCTTAGGCTTTCTAATCCACCCATGTAACGAACTTAAAGTCGATGACTCCCAAACCGGTTGGCTTTAGGGCACCAGGTGAGAAAACACCCTGCGGACTCAAATTCGAGTGAACTAGGCCCCAAAACTAAGGACTTTATTTTATTTTATTTAGAACTCACCGTTAGGCGTGAATAATTATGCTTCTTGAGGCACATGTATCAGCTTAATTGGTGAAATTTTTTTTTTTTATGAGGCACAAGGGTCTTTATCTTAGAATCCTAGATATGCATTAGGTATGCACATTTCATTAAGGTAAAAATTAAGACTAACTACTTATTCAATTTCTCCTCCTATACCTAAAAATTCAACAATTTATTTATTTTGACCAAGTTTTTAGAAATCCTAATCATGATTTTCCTAATTCTTAAGACTAACTTAGATTTCTTTCAAAAGATAAGTCAAAATATTGTCCTTTTTATAATAATTTTTTTAAGAATTTTTTTATTAGCAAATTTTTGTTAGTTTCTAACTATGTTAGTATGTTAGTAAAGCCCACCCCCACACTTATCTCATGCATTGTCCTCAATGTATGAATGAATGCATATATGCATGAAAAAGAACAAGGGAAGGCAGAAGTTACCTCAAGGTGGTGGTTCCGGTGGTGGTCTAATTGGTCCACGAAATGCGGCCCAATCTACTTTTTGTGGAATTCGGGGGAACCCACCGGTGATTTTTCTTATATAACCCACTAAAATGTATGTATAATTATTTTTTAAAATTTCCACCCCATCAAATTTCCAAATTTCATAATAAATTTCAGAGTCAATTGTGTCAACCTCCTTGTCCCAAAATGGAGTATGAAAAGATGGAATTATTGACGTGGACGTGGGAAGTACGGGAACGAATACCGACTCAGGAAAGAAACTTAAATCAAGTAATGGTTCAGGAGTCGGGCTAGGTTCAGGAAGTGGGTCCAAATCAATAAGTTGAAGCTCAAGTCCACAATATTCTTCCCATAATGGAATGTGACTCAATATTGGTGATTCAAGTTCAGGAATGATAGGTGTGGGAACCAAAACTGACTCTAAAATATTACCTAAGTCGGGTAACAAAATAGGAGTCAACAATGATTCGGGAATTTGAACTTGATCACAGATTTGAGAATCTAGGTCACATATCTCATTCAGCTCAATATCATAAAAATGAGAACTTGCCAATTTATCCATGGGACTTTCGAAATTGCACAATTGGTCAAGTTCAATATGATCATCAAAAATAGGTGATTCAAATTCATGATGAATTGGCACAGGATCCAATGTTGACTCGGAAAAGTAAAATCAGGTGGAGACACCGGAGTCATTATTGAGTCAGTAAATAAAATTGAATCACCGGGTGGAAGATCATGATCTTATTCATGCTCAAGTTCTATTTCAGGAAAGGAAAAACTTGCCAAGTTATCAAAATTGAAGTTTCAGCAAGTTCACATGATGGCACTGAATTAGAATCTTGTTGTCCAAAGCAACTTGGTTCGTCGGCTCTAAGAGAGTGGTCAGCGATATCAGAAATGGCCGAACGGTGAGAACGTAAAGATTGAACCATCATATCTATATCATGATCACGGGCTAATCTAGCCTGAGTCATGGCTGCAAGCATCCTTTCATAGTTGATAGGTGCATCATGTTGTGATTGGACTTGAAAGGATGAAGTGTAATCGTGATGAAGTTGTGAGTCGGTGGACTCACGCATAATCATGTCTGCGATTGATGGTAATTGTTGCTTGGACTCATGCATACTCATCATTTCCTAGATAGATGGTAGTCTATTCTGACTGGGTGGATCTGAGTATGAATCTTGGGAATATTGTGGACAAGGTGGAGACGGAGGACAAGTCGGTGGAAAATTAGACTCGGGGGAATCGAAACCCCATGAGCTCTGTGAAGAGTTGAAATTGTTATGAAAATTATGGTCATAAGATGGGGGGCATGGGTTACATGCATTCGGATAAGACCATTCCGGCACACTGGTTGGTCAAAATTATGATATGCCGGGTTGGTAATATCCGAAAAATAGTTAGGTGTGTAATATGGATTAAAATTGAAAAAATTATTATTATATGCCATATCACACCAACATAACAAAGAAAAAGAAAACAAACAAATAAACAAAGAAAAAATTCTAACCTAAGTTAGGGTAGACCTATGACCTAGACGACTCCTAACTGGTTAGACTGTCCACGGGAGGTAGGGTGCAGACTTTGACCACAAGTTAATCAGCCAGGTCAGGGCAAGAGTGGTGAGAGGTTTTCCGTCAAAGATGTTCCTTAATTAAATAACCACCAATCTTTGGGCTTTCGGCCCTCAATCCCCTTCCTAGACACTGATTTGGCAGGAGTCAACTTCCAGCACTGTTCCCCCTTAGGATAATCTCCTAATTGAGTCCGAGATGTCCCTAGGGCCAACGTCTACTAATTTTAAGTTAGGCTTGGGTTAGTGAGTGCTTGGGATATGATTTTTGGACTAAGGAAGGGTGATGAAATCCCCACCTTATCTTGTTAATGGGTTATGCCCTTAGAATAAATTTGTGCAAGTGTACAAAATATGTAAATAAGATTCACTCAAAGCATCAACCAAGAGATGAGTCCTATTCTACATGCAATGCGAACGTACCTTGCTCCAGCACTCTTCAACAGTAAAATAAAGGAATTGAAAAGACACGTGCCTAATATGCAAACATCTAATCAATTTTTTATCTTTATCAACAAATATTTTACTGTTGGTTAATTAGCAGTGTACAGGTTTATCACAGAACAAATTGGAACAGAGCAGAAAACAAATCTTGCAATTTTTAGCAACCTGCAGAAATTACAGTTAGTAGTTCACTACTAAGGCCGCGTTTCCGCGGCTATTGCCGCGGATCCGCGGCACTATAGTAGGGTCTGATGCTCTGCCTTCGAGGGCAGAGGCACAGAGTTGCTATATGTCCACTTCTGCTGTTATTTTTCCTGTTCTCCAAACCTGCCAACAGAAAGAATAAAAGAATTAGTTAATTTTTTTATTTAGAGAAAAACTTACCGTCCCTCCCCGGCAACGGCGCCAAAATGTTGATTGAGATTTACCTGCACACAAAATAGAGAAGTTCAGATTTAAGAAAAGGTTGTGCAAGATGCTCAATTCGAATCCGCGGTAGCAGTGGCTATGCGGGTCGTGATCCTCAGGGAGGGACTAGCGATGGAAGCGTTTAAGTAAGATTCTCTAAAAATTATTTTCTTTTATTATTATTTACAATGGTATATGATATTTACAATGAAAGTGAGGAAAAGAATTTGGAAAGATGGAGATGTAAACTAGAATTAGAAAGAAAGAAAACTATACATACATACCTCTTCTACCTTGCTTACCTTTCATCCGTGCGATGACTTACCTTGTCTTGGAAGGCGTACAAGTATGGCGTATAGGATCGTCCACCTTCTTAATCTACACTACGAAAATAAAAGACAAACTAACGAAGGTTTGTTCATCTCCATAGGCCATCAAGGGCTCTTTTTCGGCTAGGTAGTCTCAACGCAATTGGGTCTCATGGTTCACAAGACATTAGAGAGAAAATAGAAGAAAACAAGAACAAAAGAAACACAAGATTAAACAAGAATAAAAGATCATAAAATAAAAAAACAAATCTCAAGTGAATTTCATTAACAATGGAAGAAAAGTAGGCTTACATCGCTGTCACCTCAGTACAAGCATGGACTCCTTCCTCCATGAAAGCTTCCTCCACTCTCAGTTACAAAAAATTACACAAAGAAAAACCTAACCTAAACTACAAATTAGCCTAAGAAACCCTAAAATTTGCTCTCTATTTTCTGTACGCCCTTCTCGGTTGCACTGCAGGGGTATTTATAGGTGCAGAAGGAGGTAGAGTCCCAACACAACTCTCCCACGAAAACTAGTCCCGGGATAAGACTGGATTGCCGCGGAAACGCGGCTTGGGCCGCGTTTCCGCGGCCATGCTGTGGCGGCTGGCCACGCGCTTTGGCGCGTGGCCTCTCCTGGTCCGTCCATCTAGGCGTTTGCTTCTAGAAGTTTGATCATGGCTATTTGTCTTGGGATTTAGATATAACTTGGGAAGCAAGTTACCTAGATCCCAAATCTTTTATCCACGAATTTGTGATCTTAAATTCTCTTTCTTTGGCTTTTATCCTCATCTGCAAGTTTTTAGGGTTGAATAAAAGTCTATCCTTCCCTCTTCTTTAATATTTGCAACTTTGGCCCTTGTGTATTTGCAATTTTGACAATTAATATTTGCACTTTTGCACTTGAGCTTGAATATGGGCTTTTGGGCTTCTTTTAGGCTTTATTTATTATTAAAATAAGAACTCAAGGCCTGCACACAATAAATCATAAAATATTAGTAAATGTGCAGAATTATATGAATAAATATGAAAATGTGATGGTAAATGTCATGATAAAAATGCACTTTTCACTACCAATCAAGAATACAATGAATCCTTTTCAATTTATCATCAGTACATGAATATCAAGTCTGATAAGGACTCCACATAAAATATGAATCTTTAATCTCAATCATGAGCCAATCAACCTTAAGATCAATTAATTTATATTTTAAGATTTATCACAACTAAATCTGAATCCGAAACGGTTACACATGAAATGACATAAGTCCCATGTCACGATACTAAGATCCAACCATATACATATGTTGCTCAATATTAATAAGATAACATCAAGAACTACCAAGTACTCCAAATACCACTAAGCATATAAGAAACTAATACCTGACAATCTAGCCCTCATCGACTCACCAATCAATCAACATGTAATTATTTTTCAAGTTTTAATTCACCAAATAATTGTCCGATAAATACTACACATGAATGATGCTATCTGTCCTCAAATATGAGCTAGATCAGTCAATCTATCGATTGAAATAAGTCACAATCCAAGGTTATACAATAACTAGTCCTGAGCAATAATGTCGAACAACTAGCACATGCAAAGATACTGAATGACACTCAAGTAAACTATATAATCAAAGTGAACATTCACTAATACCTCATAAAATGATACGAGTAATTATACTGGTATAATAAGACAGATGGTCACATGAAATAAAACAAGCAACACATATAGTCACATGAAATAAAACAAGCAACACATATATATATATTTCTGACAATGGTGAATGAGGAAAATAATACTAACAAATATCATCTCAGAAAGTTTTAGTAGCGTAATTACATAACAAAATAAAATCATTTTAAATCCTTATTTAACTGAAGGAGAAAAAGTACACTCACCTGAACTTGATCCCAAATCCCAAGCACTGAAATCATAAGACCCCGATAAATCTACGTAGTTCATTTTAATATAAATTGTTAGAATTTTTTTAAAAGATGTCTTACTTGGAAGTTTTAAGGACTTTTAATCTTGATTAATTAGTTTGGGATTGGGAATATGATTCTCTAAGTCTAATGAATTTAATAGGTTTAATTTAAACCAATTTCTAATTTTTGTTCAATTTTTAATAGAATTTGAATCATTAAAATGCTTAACGGATCTGAATTTACCATTAAGAAAAAATGGTTTTAAAGTGGGTAATTTGAGTTAATTCATGTTGCTATTTATCTAAAAATTTTATCATAAAAAGTAGAATTATTGTAGACTATTGTTTATATTTTTCTCTATTTTTTTGATATTTTAGCTAATTATTTATATTGTGCAATTCTTCTATCTTTCTTCCTTTCTTTCTTCTTTTTTTTTCCCTTTTTTTTTGTACATCCAGCAACCCATACCCAGGCTAGGCCCATGCCTGGTCCGGGAATTTTTATTATCTTTTTTTTTTAGCACAGGGCCTGACCCTATGCTGCTGCCTGGTCCAGGCCAGGCCAGCCAGGCTACGCCTGGTTGGTCTGGCCTGGGATTTCCAGCTGAAATCCTTTTTTTCCCTTTGTTTTAAAATTTTTAAAAAAATTATGTAAATTAAAATTATGGGTTGGTATATTCTCACATGTATTTTTGTTGGTTTTATGGTTGAGTTTTTGATGTATAAAAATTCATGAATTAGTCATGGTATAAACATGATTTTTAATAAACTATTTATATCAAATAAATTGTGAGAAGATAGATTACTTACTTGGATTTGATCTCACCTAACATGTTTCCCAAATTCTGCACTTCGAGATTCTTTTTCATTCGTGCTCTGCTTGAGAAGAAAAAAAAGTAGGAGGTGGGGAGAGTTAGGTCATGATTTTTCTATGGAGGTAGAAGAAGAAGTAGTTTAGGCTTTTTATAGATTATTAGGGATCTTAATAATCAGAATTTCAGTTGGGTTCAAACTGCTTGACTTAGTAGTTTAGAATAATATTAATTAATGTTATGATTTTGAAAATAAGATTTGAATTTATCTAAGTTAGGATAGATATGATTTTTGTTAGTATTTAGATTAGGATTAGTTAAGATTTATGATTTGGTTAGTTAGAATAAAGATTTGATTAGATAGGATTTGGATTAGATAGTTAGGATCTAGGATTTGAACTAAGATAGGATTATGGAAATTGAGTTTTGGGTTAATGGATAAGGATCTCAATGGTAATGGGTTATAGGCTAGGAAAAAGGAAAATATATGAATAATAATAACAATAACAATAACAAAAACTAATAATAAAAAAGGAGATAGTAGTAGTAATAATAATAATAATAAAATTATCAACATTAAAAATATTATCTAATAATACTTGGTAAAAATACTACCATTAATAATAATGACTAAAATAATACAATAACAATAAGAATAATAACAATAGCAATATTAACACTAATAGCAACTACAATAATAATAATAGTAACATAGTAATAGGAAAAATGCTAGTTAGTAATTAAAATGATAATACTTAATAATGCTAAATATACATATAAAGTCAAAATATCATTTACTATCTTAAAATAATTTGTACTATAAATCAAGTTAACAAATAATAATAAAATAACCAATAAAATAAAATAAATACTTTAAAAAAATAAAAAATAATAGTATTTTAGACGAGAATGTTACATTCTACCCACCTTATAAAAATTTCATCCTCAAAATTCTCATAAAGTAGGAAGATATAAAAGAATCAAAATTAAGGGAGAAAACAAACAAGCTTCCACGTCGTTTCTCAGCATATCATGGGTTCATCAGCTTCCGCTGCGCACTCTGATCTCTGCTACCAGCTTCAACATGGAGTGACCAGTTTCAAGAGATAAAATTAGAAAAATAGAATTGATATGAAAAATAGGAATCAAAGAAAAAATTTTAGGTCACTCTGGAAGTAGATTGGAACCAAGAATATCAAAAGAATCAAGTGATGGATTTTCAAAGAAGAGACACTTAATTCCCAAGAGGACTTAACATCATTGTGTGAATCCTATATGTATATTGCAGTGTCAATATAACTTGTTTCAAGTTATCGATAATATCTAGGTTCTATTTTTATGTCGAACCTGGCTCTGATACCAAGAAAATCCTGTCACGTCCCGCTTCCCAAAATACGTAGAAATAGAGTTGCGACAAAAGTCGGCGACATATATACGCGAGAAAAATACCGTACACATACACGCCAAGTCTAAAGTAACCTAAACAAGCTATAAAATCTACTATGATAAATCAATATCACTGCAATATGACATATAAATATCTAACACAATGATAGCAAATGAATAAAAGAAAGAAATGACAACTGGACGCGATATAGATAGAATCAGGAAATAACATGAACAAAAGAGCAAGAATACCGATAATTAAGAAGAGCGGGACTCCAGCTTTTCAAGATGCATGCGATCCTCTCCAAATACCTGATCAGCAATAAATAGCCACGGATCTGAATATGCAAATCTAAGGAGTCAGAACTCCTAGTGAATGTATAAGAATAAACTGAAAAGGGCATGTGCATATAATATGTGAGCAGATAAAAAATATATACTGGAATAAGAAATGGCATGAATAAAGTAAACAAACAGTAATGTGGATAGCACACAGTAGAGTATGTGTCCAGTCAGGATTCAATTAGGCGTCTATCACGATCTATATGTCAAGCGAGTAGAGTCAGTCAGTACTAGAGTCAGATGTCCAATCAGGTCAGGTGTAACATCGGATGTCCAACATACATACATGTATCAGGCAAAGACAATCAGTTTTAGTATATTATAATTTATTATGTCAGGGAACACCAATTGCCACTTATAATAGACGCATCCCATATCATGCCTATCACACGTGTCAATCGAGGTCCTAAGTTATTGAAACTGATTGGTTGGAGACATTGTCCATGCTTTAGGTGGGTCCCGTACATACCCGGGACCACGGCCCAGACTCCTGCCGTTGAACTAGGCCCTACCACAAGGTAGTCAGGAACATGTATAACATGTATAACAGGAACAAGAATAGGATGGGGTGTCTGTCATCCCCCGGAAACCCTGGAGTGGAACACTCTTTCTCCTGCACAACCTATATCCTAGATCCATCTAAAATATAGACGTTGTCTCCTCCATCAATTTCCCCAATCCCAGTGTAAGTTGTTTAATGTCATGTTATTAGTTTGTCAAGATTATTTAATGTGCATGTTACTTAGATTACTGGGACAACTCAGTGATAGCCACGGTAACGACGTCAACATATGCAATCAGGGTACCGATATAACACGATATATAATGTCAATGAATATGATACCAATATAACATGACATGTAACAAGTATAACATGAGGGTGTTATTACCATATACAATATTTTTCCAGCAATTATGGTAATATGGACAATATAGTTATCAGGTAAATGTCATGTATAATCAGTCAAGTTCTTCAGATAAATCATGATACTCAGAATAAGTAATGGCTTACTGGCATGAATATAATAATCCGGGCAAAATATTTAATCAATTCAGATCCTCAAAGTCATCGATATATCCAAGTCCCAATATATAAAAAAATACTCATCTATATCCAACCAATCATCACTATCCAATCTTGATTAAGACCATCATACACTCTCACTTCCATTAAGTTCAAAAACAAGATCCAAAAATCCAAGTAAAGTGAATTATGTATATACATACCACCAAGTCTAGTCAACCCAATCTACGCCCACTCCTCAAGCAATATGAATTCTAAGATGCCTCTACGTCTGATAATCAACATCAACAAGACATCAATACTTAAACAGTATAATCAGGGGTAAAATAGGGAATACCCACAACTACATATCCAATTACATCAATCTCATCAGCACACCGATCAAAATCCTCTGAAACGAACATCAATCCTTATGTCAATCAATTCTAACTCTAACTAAGTCCATATCAGTCCAAGTATCAGAAGATCAGTCTTTTAATAAGGTAACTTCATATATAATACACTCTCAGAATACAATGAATTCTCATCTAACTTATCATCAGTTACATGAATATCAAGTCTGATAAGAACTTCACATAAAATATGAATCTTTAATCTCAATTATGAGCCAATCAATCTCAAGATCAATCAATTTATATTCTAAGATTTATCACAACTAAATCTGAATCTGAAACGGTTACACATGAAATGACATAAGTCGCATATCACAATACTAAGATCCAACCATATACATATGATGCTCAATATCAATAAGGTAATATTAAGAACTACTAAGTACTTCAAATACCACTAAATATATAAGAAACTAATACCTGACAATCTAACCCTCATCGACTTACCAATCAATCAACATGTAATTATTTTGCAAGTTACAATTCACCAAATAAATGTCCGATAATACTATATGAGTGATGCTATCTGTCCTCAAATATGAACTAGATCGGTCAGTCTATAGAGCGAAATAAGTCACAGTCCAAGGTTATACCACAACTAGTCCTGAACCAATAATGTCGAACAACAAACACATAAAAATATACTGAATGACACTCAAGTAAGCTATATAATTAAAGTGAACACTCACTGGTACCTCATGAACTGAAACGGGTAATCATACTGGTATAATAAGCAGATGGTCACATGAAATAAAACAAGCAACATATATATACATTTCTGACAATGGTGAATAAGAAAAATAATACTCACAAATATCATCTCAGAAAGTTTTAGTAGCGTAATTATATAACAAAATAAAATTATTTATCACAAAACTCTTGTTTAACTGAAGGAGAAAAAATGCTCACCTGAACTTGATCTCAAGTCCAAAGCACTAAAATCATAAGACCCCGATAAATCTACATAGTTCATTTCAATAGAAATTGTTAGAATTTTTTTAAAAGATGTCTTACTAGAAAGTTTTAAGAAGTTTTAATCTTGATTAATTAGTTTGGGGTTGGAAATATGATTCTCTGAGTCTAATGAATTTAATAGATTTAATTTAAACTAATTTCTAATTTTGTTGGATTTTTAGTAGACTTTAAACCATTAAAATGCTTAACGGGTCTGAATTTACGTTTAAGGGAAAATGACTTTAAAGTGGGTGATTTGAGTTAATTCATGTTACTATTTATTTACAAATTTTATCATAGAAAGTAGAATTATTATAGACTATTATTTATATTTTTCTATTTTTTTGATATTTTTAGCTAATTATTTTTATCGTGCAATTCTTCTTTCTTTCTTCCTTTCTTTCTTCCTTTTTTCCTTTTTTTGTACATCCAGCAACCCAGGCTAGGGCCAGGCCTGATCTGAAAGTTTTTATTATCTTTTTTTTGCAGCACAGTGCCTGGCCCTGTGCTGCTGCCTGGTCCAGGTTAGGTCTGGCCCGTGTCAGCTCAGGCCAGGCCGGCCTTGGCCCAGCGGGGTCAGGCCAGGCTGTGGCCAGGCCTGGTCGGTCTGGCCTGGAATTCCAGCGGAAATCCTTTTTTTTTCCCTTTGTTTTAAAATTTTTGAAAAAATTATGTAAATTAAAATTATAGGTTGGTATATTCTCACAAGTATTTTTGTTGGTTTTATGATTGGTTTTTGATGTATAAAAATTCATGAATAGTCTTGGTATAAACATGATTTTTAATAAACTATTTATATCAAATAAATTATGAGAAGATTGATTACTTGCTTGGATTTGATCTCCCCTAACATGTTCCTCAATTTCTGCACTTCAAGATTCCTTTTCATTCGTACTCCGTTTGAGGAGAAAAGAAAGAAGAAGGTAGGGAGAGTTGGGTCATGATTTTTCTTTGGAGGTCGAAAAAGAAGTAGTTTAGACTTTTTATAAATTATTAGAGATTTTAATAATCAGAATTTCAGTTGGGTTCAAACTGTTTGACCTAGTAGTTTAGGATAGAATTAATTAAGGTTATGATTTTGAAAATAAGATTTGGATTTGTGTAAGTTAGGATAGATATGATTTTTATAATATTTAGATTAGGATTAGTTAAGATTTATGATTTGATTTGATAAAGATTTGATTAGATAGGATTTGAATTAGGTAGTTAGGATCAATAATTTGAATTAAGATAGGATTATGGGGATTGCGTTTTGGGTTAATGGGTAAGGATTT
Source organism: Agave tequilana (assembly GCA_038442645.1). NCBI lineage: Eukaryota > Viridiplantae > Streptophyta > Magnoliopsida > Asparagales > Asparagaceae > Agave > Agave tequilana. The sequence goes on from JAVJIF010009411.1 coordinate 207,581, forward strand.
CAATGGTAATGGGTTACGAGATAGGAAAAGGGAAAAGATATGAATAATAATAAGAATAACAATAACAAATACTAATAATCAAAAAAGAGATAGTAGTAATAATAATAATAAAATTATCAACATTAAAAATATTATCTAATAATACTGGTATAAATACTACCATTAATAATAATGACTAAAACAATACAATAACAATAAGAATAATAACAATATCAATATTAATAATAATAGCAACTATAATAATAATGGTAACATAATAATAGAAAAAATGCTAGCTAGTAATTAAAATGATAATACTTAATAATGCTAAATATACATATAAGGCCAAAATACCATTTACTATCTTAAAATAATTTGTACTATAAATCAAGTTAACAAATAATAATAAAATAACCAGTTAAATAAAATAAATACTTTAAAAAAAATTAAAAAATACAGTATTTTAGACCATGACATTACATTCATGATGTTTGTATTGGGACTATAAGTTGATGGATCACTTACTATTGTATCATAGTGCGGATGGATGGGGTGTTGGTCAGTTCTAAATGAGATTATCTATTGAGCAGTATCTGAGCTTGTTATTAAATTCATGTTACTGAAAATTACTGAAAAATATTGTAAGACCGTAACACATACATTGTTCCATTGTCTTACTGTTTACACGATGATATTGTCCCTATTGTTATTGTTACAACTATTGACATTGTTACTATCACCATATCGTCCCAGTAATCGAAATAACATGGATATTGATTGATCTAAATAACAATATAAATAGACAACTTACACAGGGATTGTGAAAATTGATGGAGGAGACCGCGTCTGTATTTCGGGTGAACTTAGGATACAGGTTGTGCAGCTGAGATACGGTTCTACTGCAGAGTTTTGAGAGATGACTGACATCCCGTATTGTTCATATTGTTATAATTATTGACTACCTAGCAGGCCGGATTCAGCGTCAGGTGATGAGTTGTGGTTCCGGTATGAACAGAACCTACCTAAAGCATGGACAACGTCTCTTCCTATCGGTTTCAATAACTTAGGACCCTGATTGACACGTGTGTAGGCGTAGTATGGGATGCGTCTACTACAGGTGACAATTGTGCTGGGTCCCGAGATAATGACAAATGCGGAACTATCTCTGTTGGCAACTATAGATCTAAACAAACACAAGTCAACACAAACTAAACAAGAAGGATTAATCGTTAAGCAAATAAATAACTTGCAATAAAGGAAATCAAATCTCAGAAAAGTTGACAAACGCAAACAAAGAGATTTATCCTGGTTCGGTCCTTGTGACCTACATCCAGTCCCCAAGCCACCCGCTTGAGATTTTCCTTTAACCTTGATTTTGTAACCCAAAATCAATACACCATGTACACCACTTGACAAATCTCCTTCGCCAAATGTATACACCTTCTCTTCCACCAAGAGAACACCTTCTCTTCCACCAAGAGAATACCTTTCACCCTGTACAACTGCCTCTACAACCAAGAAGCCTCCCGTGTACAATGATCACTTTGAGAATTACAACTCTTTTCCTATAGCCTTGGTACTGAATGTGTATGTGGACAAGGTCTAGTATAGGAAACAAGAACTTCACAGAACTTCACAATAGGAATTGGCTTTTGGTGAAGAACAGAAGTTTGGAAAAACAGTTTTCAGGTTTTCAGATTTTTGGCTTTGAAAAACTGATAAAAACTCTTAGAATTCTTAACCTTTGGCCTTTGGACTAACCACCCTATATATAGCTGAAGACTAGGGTTAGTTAGGGTAGTTATAGGTGCAATTCAAACAAGAGAGACGTTGAAATTCGTTGCACAAAAGACCAGATAAAGAAAACTGTCCAACAGTCAGAAACTGTCTATAGTCGACTTGGGTTCTGAGTTAGTCGACTAGACTAGGCAAAATTTCCACTATTAGTCGACTTGGTTTGGCTATTAGTCGACTAGGGAAGTGTCGGTTGACTGACAGATTTCTGTTTAACTACTTCAAGTCGACTGCAACTACCTTTAAGTCGACTTGGACCAAGGGTTAGTCAACTAGGGGACTCTTATTAGTCGACTACAAGATGTATTAGTCGACTATATTTGACTGTTAAGTCGACTTATAAAGAAACAGAGAGTTGGTCTGATTTTGACACAGGACTTAGTCGACTTGGACTTTGGGTTAGTCGACTACAAATGGGATTAGTCGACTTGCAAGATCAATAAGTCGACTAATGAACCCTGAAATGAGTGTGTTTGTGTCAAGGCTTTAACATGCTATTTCATATTTACAAACTACACTCTATCAACTCTCCTTGGCACATCTTGATCATGTAGAACTCTTGATTCTTCATTTGTTTAGAGTTCCAAATGTCATGCATCGCAAACGTCTTCATCGAAACAGGTTCCAACATTCTCCCCCTTTTTGATGATGACGCTTTGTGTGCACAAGTCCTCCTCCTGCAGAAAATATGTTATATTTTCCTCCCCCTGCAGAAAATGGGTTATAACAGATAGAGAAATACTTTATTCTCCCCCTGCAACAAATATATTAGTAAATATATATATATGTTCTTATCAATTTTTACATGGTACCTGCAAGATAAACGTTAGATGGTACCAAACATAAAAGAACATATTAACCTTTAGGAGTCCAAATCCATTTAGAATTTGGTTTCCACCTGTTAATATACACATAGTTGCAAGAATCACATATATCATGAATGTATGATGCAATATATGTATTTTTATCATGAAAATTTAAGTTCTTAGGAATCCATGTAAACTTATTTTTCTTAGGCTTTCTTTTTACAAAAGAACTATATGGATTACTATAACATGAAGATTTTGCAATAAATCCAATACCATGATTATCATGTGACAATTTCTGAAAAGATAATAAAGCATTCAAATTTTCTTTTCCTTTATTAAACTTAGTCACATTTTGCAAAAGATCTTCATATTTATTTTTGAAAACTAACATGTCTTTATCCAATATAGAAATCCTTTCATTCAAAGACTTAGTTTCCTTTTCAGAAAAATGTTCTCTTTTATAAATTTCTCATTTTCAATTTTCAAAGATGATATGACTTTTTCAAACTCATCTTATTGTTGAGAATTTATAGATGAACATTGTAATACATAACATGAATTTTTCTTTAAAAGTTTCTCATTTTCTTTTGACAAAACTTTGTTTTTCAGTTTTTCATTTTTCAGATCAAGAAATAATTCATGGAATGCATCAGAAAGTTCAGAAAATGATACCTCTTCATCTTCTATGGCCATGTAACATAGGTTAACACGTTCAGTGGATTCTTCTTCATCAGAAGATGAGGAATCACTATATTCTGATGATGCTTCGTAGTTTTTCTTCTTTCTGAACTTTTTGCTCTTGTATTTTTCTTTCTTCTTGAGGAAAGGGCAATCCATCTTCATATGACCTGGTTTATCACAATTAAAGCATTTGAATTTACCTTGCTTTAAGAATCGCCTGAATTTCTTTGAAAGCATTGCCATCTCCTCTTCATCGTCATTGGAATCGTCCGTGTCGGAGGATGCATGGAAGGCGAGTTCTTTCTTCTTTGAGCGGTGTTGTCGTTCCTCCTTCTTCCTTTCTTCTAACTGCACTTCATATGCCATTAGATTACCGATTAGGTTTTCTAATGTCATAGTTGAGAGATCATTCGCCTCTTTAATGGCGGTTGTCTTCTTCTCCCATTCTGGTGTAAGTGCACGAAGGATCTTTCGAACTCTTTCGACTTGGGTGTAGTCCTTTCCAAGGGATGCTAAAGTATTGGTAATGTCGGTGAATCTTGTAATCATCTCGGATATGGTTTCATTCTCCTCCATTTTGAATAACTCAAACCTGTGGACAAGAACAGATATTTTAGATTCCTTAACTTTATTAGTGCCTTCGTGTGTTACCTGAAGAGTATGCCATATATGATGTGCAGAAGTTACTGTTGAAACACGGTTGAACTCTTCTTTGGTTAAGGCACAGAACAAGGCATTCATTGCTTTGGCGTCAAGGTTCGCGTTCTTCTTTTGATATTCACTCCAAGCGTTGTAGTTGGTTGTTGGCTTGGTGTACGATGCTTCTACGATGTTCCGAAGTTCGTAGTTCAGCGATTGCAAGTAGATCTTCATTCTACACTTCCAATAGTTGTAGTTGGATCCGTCAAATAGCGGTGGACGTTGTGTAGAATGTCCTTCCTTGAATTGGGATGATGAGAACTCCGTTGCCATCTTTGTTGTTGACTTGTACCCGCTCTGATACCAAATGTTGGGTCCCGAGATAATGACAAATGCGGAACTATCTCTGTTGGCAACTATAGATCTAAACAAACACAAGTCAACACAAACTAAACAAGAAGGATTAATCGTTAAGCAAATAAATAACTTGCAATAAAGGAAATCAAATCTCAGAAAAGTTGACAAACGCAAACATAGAGATTTATCCTGGTTCGGTCCTTGTGACCTACATCCAGTCCCCAAGCCACCCGCTTGAGATTTTCCTTTAACCTTGATTTTGTAACAAAAAATCAATACACCATGTACACCACTTGACAAATCCCTTCGCCAAATGTATACACCTTCTCTTCCACCAAGAGAACACCTTCTCTTCCACCAAGAGAATACCTTTCACCTTGTACAACTGCCTCTACAACCAAGAAGCTTCCCGTGTACAATGATCACTTTGAGAATTACAACTCTTTTCCTATAGCCTTGGTACTGAATGTGTATGTGGACAAGGTCTAGTATAGGAAACAAGAACTTCACAGAACTTCACAATAGGAATTGGCTTTTGGTGAAGAACAGAAGTTTGGAAAAACAGTTTTCAGGTTTTCAGATTTTTGGCTTTGGAAAACTGATAAAAACTCTTAGAATTCTTAACCTTTGGCCTTTGGACTAACCACCCTATATATAGCTGAAGACTAGGGTTAGTTAGGGTAGTTATAGGTGCAATTCAAACAAGAGAGACGTTGAAGTTCGTTGCACAAAAGACCAGATAAAGAAAACTGTCCAACAGTCAGAAACTGTCTATAGTCGACTTGGGTTCTGAGTTAGTCGACTAGACTAGGCAAATTTCCACTATTAGTCGACTTGGTTTGGCTATTAGTCGACTAGGGAAGTGTCGGTTGACTGATAGATTTCTGTTTAACTACTTCAAGTCGACTGCAACTACCTTCAAGTCGACTTGGACCAAGGATTAGTCGACTAGGGGACTCTTATTATCGACTACAAGTTGTATTAGTCGACTATATTTGACTGTTAAGTCGACTAATAAAGAAACAGAGAGTTGGTCTGATTTTGACACAGGACTTAGTCGACTTGGACTTTGGGTTAGTCGACTACAAATGGGATTAGTCGACTTGCAAGATCAATAAGTCGACTAATGAACCCTGAAATGAGTGTGTTTGTGTCAAGGCTTTAACATGCTATTTCATATTTACAAACCACACTCTATCAACTCTCCTTGGCACATCTTGATCATGTAGAACTCTTGATTCTTCATTTGTTTAGAGCTCCAAATGTCATGCATCGCAAACGTCTTCATCGAAACAGGTTCCAACAAATTGATGTTTGCCGACATAATAAATAATAATGTACTATAACTGATTGTCTTTGTCTAATACATATATGTAATATTAGTCGCCAGGTAATACACCTGACCTGATTGGACATCTAACTCTAGTACAGACTGACTCTACCTTCTTGATGTATAGAATATGATAGACACTTGACACTTGATTGGATATCTGATTCTATCACTGACTGTCTTTATTACTGTTTATTTATATTTGCATATTACTTCAGTCTTTTTCCAGTTTATAGTTTCATTTCATATGCTCACACCTGTTATATGCACATGTACTTTCCTTTTTATTTTACACACTCATTGGCTCACTTTCTATTGACCCTGAATTTGCATATCCAGATATTGAATGTTTTATTTTATTGATCAGGTGTTCGATGAGACCGGACATGTTGTGAGAAGCTGGAGTTTCTCTCTTCTTGATTATCGGTATTCCTACTTTTTTATTCCTGTTATTCCTTAATTTTCTCTATATCGTATCCAGTCACCATTTCATATTTTTATTCATATGCTATCATTGTATTAGATATTTATATATTTATATGACATATTGCAGTGATATTGATTTATCGTAGTAGATTGTATAACTTGTTCAGGTTACTTTAGGCTTAGTGTGTATACGTGGGGTATGCTCGCGTATATACGTCGCCGACTCTCGTCGTGACTCCATTTTTGAGTATTTTAGGAAGCGGAGCGTGACAAGATTTTCTTAGTATCATAACCAGGTTTTTAACTTGCGATGTTGATTTTTGACTTTGATATTCACAAGAAGACCTAATTCATACCGGTAACTTGAAACAAACTATAATTACATTGCAATATGCATATACTATCCATACAATGATATTGACTCCATTTGAAATGATCGCCTTTCCTTAAATATCCATCTCTTTGATCTGTTGATACTCCTGATTTCAATTCTTTTTCTAGAGTAATCTTAGTTTCATCTTGAATCTTATTCTCTATGCTGATTCTGTTTCCTCGATTTTATCTCCTGAGTTTGACCACTCCATCTTAAAGCTGAAAGCAGAGATCAGAGCGCGCAGCGGAAGCGTGATGGACTCATGATGCAATGAGAAGTGACGTGGAAGCTTGTATATTCTCTCTTGATTTTGATTCTGTTATCATTCCCTACTTTTTTAAATTTTGAGGACGATATATTTATAAGGTGGGTAGAATGTAATATCCCTAGTTAATAATACTGTATTTTTTATTTTTTAAATAATTATGTGAGTGTTTGTTTATTTTTCTATTTCAATTTCAGCGTTTTATCTTAATGTTTCATGTGCATGTATATATTATTCTGCATTATTTTGTTCATGCCGGTCACTATTATTACATCGCGATGCTCTAATATTGTTTTATTGATATATTGTTACTTTGTTACCAACACTATTATCGATTCATTCAATTATTTAAGAAGATGAGATTAGTCTTGATCCTCCTTATTAGTAAAAACCAGATGAGAATTTAATTGAAAATTTAGAAATAATTAATGAGATTACTTCATTGATAGATTGGGTCAGTGGGTTATATTAAAGTGAGGTTGGATTTGGTGATGGAGAATGAAATTGATATATTGTTGATGTATGTACGCATGTATGTATGTATAATATATGTGTGTGTGTGTGTGTGTGTGTGTATGTGTGTGTGTGTATATATATATATGTGTGTATATATATGTGTGTGTGTGTGTGTGTGTATATGTGTGTGTGTGTGTGTGCAGAGAGAGAGAGAAAAATGTATATCAGCCGACGGCTGAGAGACCCTCTCAGCCTGCTGTGATGTGGCACATTATTAGCCACACTAGAAAGGACGCCCGCCTATTGAAACAGTTGAAATTACTAAATACCCCTGCGGTGATGTGTCACAATTATCTTTATAACTGCGGCCAAACTGCCACCAATTTTTATCAAATCACGAAACTAATTTGAATGCTTCTTTATTAATTTTTTTTGTTATCTGATTTGAAATTTACTGATTTTTTAATATAGTCGTAGTTTACTTTTTTTCGCATGTAATGTATAAATTATTATTTTTTTTAAACTGCCACCAATTTTTATCAAATCACGAAATTAATTTGAATGCTTCTTTATTAATTTTTTGTTATCTGATTTGAAATTTACTGATTTTTAATATAATCGCAGTTTACTTTTTTTCGCATGTAATGTATAATTATTATTTTTTTACATATTGAATTCGGACAAGGACTGCGACTATCATCGCAGTGCTTAACGAGAGCAAGTCGTGGACGTTTTTTTTGCTTGGTTAAATGTAATAACGGTGACTAATAACTGATAGTATAATCGTAGTTTACGTATTATTTTATATATTTGTTCTTCAATGTGACTGTTGTCTGAGCTGCCTATGAACTATTAAATTATTTTTTACATATAGCATGCGATCAAGGACTGCGACTATGGTCGCAGTACTCACGACAGCATTTTTTTTGGATAATTTTTTTTGCTAAGTTAAATGTAATAACAGTGACTAAGGACTGATACTATACTCTCAGTTTACGTATGGTTTTTTATGTTTGCTCTTCACTGTAACTGTTGTCTCAGCCGCCTATAAACTACGAATTTTTTTTACTTATTGCATGCGAAGTAGGACTGCGACTATGGTTGCAGTGTTTAAGAACAGCAGTCGCAGTTTTCTAATTTGTGATATACAGTGAAATATACTGATTTGAGAGGATTGCGATCATATTCACAGTATTATCTGTTTATATAGTTTAATTTTGGACAGCGACCATGGTCGCAGTTTCATATGTAATTATTATATGAGTACTGCGACCATTATCGCAGATAAGATGCAGAAATAATAACTATACGGCATACTTTATATGTATTTTAAAAATATGAAAGATTTTTTTACAGATAGAAGTAAATTTTATTTATAACATAATATGGTCAGAAAGAGACCTTACAAAAAAAGAGCATTAAAAGCTGTTAACAGAAGACAAAATAACGTTGAATATCAGAAGATCAGGAAATCCTAATCCTCGTCGTCATCACCATCATAAGCAGATTCGTCGTCTTCATTCTCCTCGTCTTCCTGTTCATCACTTATTTCCTCATCATCTTCCTGTTTTTTAGGATTTTTTTGTCAACGATAAACTCACAGAATGGATCGTCTCTATCAAGCTCTTCCTCCGATCTGTGTCGAGAAAGCGAGCCTCCAACATCAGAGGACATGCTTTCATCAAGCATGTCTCTGTCAAGTGGCTGAGGAATAATTTCCTCCTCACTAACCCACATGAAAACTTCATCATCCTCATGAAGAGGAGGATCAATTAAAATATTATTTGATGTTGTGATATAGTCAAAAGGAGTGAAGTCCAGACTGGTATGAGATTCACTAGAATACCCTGAAGAAAGAGGACGAATGATTGAAGTTGAAATCTGAGTGTTCAGAGGAAGAAGATGGGGAAGATATGATTCAAGAATGAATTATTTTCTGGAAGTTTTTGAAATCAAATTGAAAAGGAAGAGCAAAAATATAGTTTTTAGATATGAGATAATATATTAGTTACAAGCACTATATAAAGGTAAAGAATGTGAAAGAATACGAATAGTAATAATAATTGTTATAGGTGACGGTTGAGTATGGGAAGAAGTGGTAAAAAAAATTAAATATTTAATTGAAGAGTTATGGCGGGAGAATCCGAAGAGTTCCTTTTTCCAGAGGTTTACTACGTGAAGTACAAATTAACTTTTTATAGAATGTTTTCCCTATATCTTTAGATTACGTATGGTGCTCATCTTTCCTTTATCGAGATTAATATTAGTGCATCTCTTTTTTCGAGACTGTTGTTGTATCACGGTAGATAGAATATTAATTACTTCATTTAATTCAGTGTAATTAATATAGTATTTTTATAAGATGTGATATACGCGAACTGATCTCAGGGTCGCAGTGCTAATCTACTTTGTAAACTTATAAAAAATCTGTTACATAAGGCATGCGAAAAAAGATTGCGACTTTGGTCGCAGTGCTGAAAAAAATTGCGACCTTGGTCGCTGTTCTGAACGAGGTCGCAGTGCTGAACGATAGCATGTTTCGTCTGTTTTTTTATGAGAATAAGGAATGCGACTATGGTCGCAGATGTGATATAAAAAAGTTTTTGTTATACTATGACTGCGACTAGTGCCGCAGTCGTCATATAAAATTGAAAGTATATTGTATTAATTCTGCGACGATGGTCGCAATGTTCGAAAGTTTTATTATACTATGACTGCGAATACGATCGCAGACTTTATAAAATGGTAAGAATTCTGTTACATAAGGCATGTAAAAAAAGACAGCGTCTGTCTTCGGAGTGCTGAACGATATCATGTTTCGTCTGTAGTAGATTAAGAATTTTATAACTGTAGATATATTCAGCTGAAAATTCTGTAGGTAAATTTTATTTGTGGATGAGTTTATGCTAGTTTAGAAGTAAAAAGGGTATTTTTGTCAATTTATTTCACGATTGTTTAGGCGGGATTTTTTTATTTTTTTGGCGCCTACACTCTGCGGCCGATATGTGGCATATATTCAGCCACGTCACTGCCGGCTGAGAAACTCTCTCAATTGTCGGCTAAGGTACAGTAACCCCTATATATATATATATATATATATATATATATATATATATATATATATATATATATATATTATATATATATATATATATATATATATATATGGTCAAGTGCTCCTAGTAGGTCTCCTTAGATTACAATCTAAGGAGACGGCTTAAAACTCCAACATTCCGATTTTTTTTCACGATCTGACCCACATAATCATATCATGTTATAAGATGTACGCATATAAAAAATCACGTGATTTGAAGTTCATTTACTCATTGATCTAATCGTTCCATTTTGTTCTACTGTTTAAAACCATTATGTTTGAACCCAAAGAAAATAGAGTAACAAACTTCAAATCACGTGATTTTTTATATGCACACATCTTATAACATGAATATGATAATGTGCGGTCGGATCGTGAAAAAAAATCGGGATGTTAGAGTTTTAAGCCGCCTCCTTAGATTACAATCTAAGGAGACCTACTAGGAACACTTTTCCCATATATATATATATATATATATATATATATATATATATATATATATATATATATATATATATGTTGAAACTTTCAGTTTGATAGATTTTGATGATGGATAACAAAAGTGATACAAATGCATTGGAGCTATATCTCAAGCATATATATTGAGTTCTGGGTGCTCAAGTTCATATGAAGATTTTGACTATTTTTGTGTATTTTTAGAATTTTTGTTTAAAAGCCTTCACACACACAATATAGTCATATAGTCGACTTATAGCTTAGTCTAGTCCACTAACATATCTTCCAATTGACTTGATACTTTTTATAGTCGACTAAGTTCTTCCACAAAAAATATATCCACTCTCTGTTTGTTGTTTGTTAACAGTATTAGTTGACTTACCTATAGACCCTAGTCAACTAACCCATGTATAGTCGACTAACAATTTTTGCTTGTGGATTAATTACAGTTTCTAGAAACTTGTTATCCGTATCGGTCTTGATATAGTCAACTTGCATCCTATCCTAGTCGACTAACTTAGGCAAAAATTGTTCTTCTAGTCGACTACTCTTCAGACCCTAGTCGACTAACAGTAGTTTCTGACTGTTAAACAGTTATTGATTTCTGGTGTTTTATCCAACGTTCTAAAATTCAAATTTGAGTTAATAACTTCCCTAACTGACCACTGATTTCATCTATAAATAGGGATGTTGTCTTAGGATCAATTCACCAATTCAAAACACAAGTTTTCTGCAAAAAACTCTGTTCAAACTTCTGTTTTTTCTGAAAACTTGCTTCTACTTTCTATTCTTCACACAATTCCTAATCTATTGTGAAGATTTTGAGAGTCCACCTATAAGAGACCTTGTCCACAATCACATTCAGATTCAAGGCTTATAGGATTCATTGTATTCATTCAAAGAGTTGTTGTCTTCTTGGTGTAAGAAGAGTTGTACAGATTTGACAAAAGCTGTTTTGTCAAGTGGTGTGCAAGGAGTTGATTTTGGGGTGTATCAAAATCAGGAAAAGAAAAATCTCAAGCGGGTTGCTTGGGGACTGGACGTAGGTCACAAGGACCGAACCAGGATAAAATCTCTTGTCTTTGCGTTTGCATTTTTTTGAGTTTTTTCTGTGAATTTTACTTTTTTGCAAGTAGTTTTTTTTTAAAAGTTTATAAACACTTTTCACCCCCCCTCTAGTGTTTGTGTTGCCTTGTATATAGATACTACAATATATATATGTATATATATGTATATATGTATGTATGTATGTATGTATATATATATATATATATATATATATATATATATATTATTATATATTATATATATATATATATATATATATATATATATATATATATATATATATGCAGAATTAGTATCTTAGTGTTGAGATATGGGTGACTCACTTTATCGATTGGTAACATTATTCGATTTATTAGATCCGTTGATGCTTGAATTTATCAGTAGACTTTTATTGGAGTGGGGATTGACTTAGAGTTAGGAAGGAACATAGACTGGAATAATATGAATTAATAGAGTGCATGGATATATAGTTGATTCAATACCCTGTTACTGAGATATTCTTGTCTTACCATCTCATGTGTAGATATTACCGTTTCGAATCAGGATCTAGTTATGATGTACGTTATTCTGTTTTTTAGATTGATCTTGAGATGATTGGTTCCTGACTGTGATTAGATGTATATTTTATGTGGAGTATTTATTTGACTTTATAATTATTTATTTGGTAATTACTTAGATAAAAATTCTATTGGATATCTATAACTGATAAAATAGGAGATTCTTATAAAAGGACGAGATCTTGGACTTGTCAAGTAGACTGGACTGGATTTGAGTTGACTTGGAGGTTGCGGAATAGATGTTAATTGAGTTGACTTGTCCTGGTGGATTATATATATATATATATACTTGATATGTTACTTAAATTTAGAGATCTTGTGATTGACCTTGATAGAAGTGAGAGTGTATGATGATCTTGATCGATGATCTTACTGTTATTCGATGGTGAGGATATTATTAGATATAGCTGACTGTTTATGTGAGACTCTGATATATTGGTGACTAGGAGATGAATATACTGATAATATAAAGAACTAAAGTAGATTGATATGAACGAGATAACTGATTATTGATTCACTGAGACGGTGGTTTACTGTATCATATACTTTGTCATGGAGTGATACTTGAGGTTCATGATGATTGTATCGAGACTATAAGTTGAGGATCAGTTACTATGTATCATTTAGTCTATTGTATCATATGGCAGATGGATGAGGTTGTGGTCAATTCTAAATGAGATTGTCTATTAAGCAGTATCCGGGCTGTTATTGTATTCATGTTACTGAACATTACTGAAAAAATATTGTCAGACCGTAACACATAAATTGTTCTATTATCTTACAGTTTATACAACGATATTGTCCATATTGTTATTGTTACTACTATTGACATTGTTACTGTCACCATATCGTCCCAGTTATCAAAATAATATAGATATTGATTGATCTAAATAATAATATAAATGGACAACTTATACAGGAACTGTGAAAATTGGTGGAGGAAACCGCGTTTGTATTTTGAGTAGACCTAGGATACAAGTTGCGCAGTCGAGATACAGCTCCACTACAGAGTTCCGAGGAACGACTGGCATCCCGTATTGTTCATATTGTTATTGACTACCTAGCGGTAGGACTTGGTTCAGCGCCAGGTGATGGGCCGTGGTTCCGGGTATGTACAGAACCCACCTAAAGTATGGATAACATCTCTTCCTATCAGTTTCAATAACTTAGGACCTTGATTGGCATGTGTAGTAGGCGTAGTATAGGATGCGTCTATTACAGGTGGCAATTGGTGTTCGCTGACATAATAAATAATAACGTACTGTAACTGATTATCTTTGCTTGATACATGTATGTTATGTTAGTCGCCCGATAATACACCTGACCTAATTGGACTTCTGATTCTAATACTGACTGACTCTACCCACTTGATGTATAGAATGTGATAGGCACTTGATACTTGATTGGATATCTGATTCTATTACTGACTGCCTTTATTACTGTTTATTTATATTTGCATATTACTTCATTCTTATTCCAGTTTATAGTTTCATTTCATATGCTCACACTTGTTATATGCACGTGTACCTCCCCTTTTATTTTATACATCATTGGATCGCTTTATCCAGATATTAAATGTTATTTTATTGATCAGGTGTTCGATGAAACCAGACATGTTGCGAGGAGCTGGAGTTTCTCTCTTCTTGATTATAGGTATTCCTACTTTTTATTCATGTTATTAATTAATTCTCTCTATATCATATCCAATCACCATTTCATATTCTAATCATATGCTATCATTGTGTTAGATATTTATGTCATATTGCAGTGATTATTGATTTATCATAGTAGATTTTATAATTTGTTCAGTTTACTTTAGCCTTAGCGTGTATACGTGGGGTATTCTCCTCGCGTATATACGTCGTCGACTCTCATCGCGATTCCGTTTTCGAGTATTTTGAGAAGCGGGGCGTGACAAAAAAATCCGAGTATCGACCAGCGATACCGGTCGATACCGATTTTGAAGATCTTGCAAAACAATTCGAAAAAATTTCAGAAAAACATGAAAAATCTAAAATATTGGAAAATGATATTTGAAACTGAAACCGGTCAAATCCGACTACCGAAAAGATCAAATGGGTGGTACACTGAGATCGGGTCCCCAGCTCAGAGTCAGGCTGACTATGAGTCCAAGAATCTGAATCCAATACAAAACAATCACATACAAATCACAAAACAAAAATAAATGCGAAGAGAGAGTCGAAAAATACGATCGAAAAATCAGAACACGTATCTTAGTACGTATTCTGGGAATTGGGTGCTGCAGACTTCCATCTTACAATCACAGTTTGAGTCTACTCCAGTTTAAAACAACTTGCACTAGACCTGCAATTTATTAATAATAAGAAGCAAACAAAAGTATAATCACACCTGAAACAGGTTGAAGAGCTGCAAAGGATAAACACTCGGCTAAGGTTGGAACAAAAGATGGATCACAATCTCTGTAAAAGTCACTTCAGTCCGTGTTAAAGAGTTCTTGATTTGAGTTTGCAATGGTTCATCATTTGATGCCTGAGCAATTAATAGTTTCTACTGAGAATTTCAATAAATAGACAACAACAACAGACATTAGAACTAGAAACAAAATTCATATGAAGTTAACAGAAATTTGGCAACTTCAGTTTCATTTGCAAATTTTGTATATTATAAAGAGACCTTTCCTCTAGTTTTGGCTGCATTTCACTCTCATAATCATAAACACTGTCTTGCATTGGGACAACTCCTCCTCTCAAGTAGGGTTCCATCTGAAGACAATATAGTATGCGAAAGATGTTAAAACAAAAAAAATGCTCTGCAATGAAAAAGAATAAAAAACCTGCCAGTCACAAAGAAGGTGAATAAGAGGCACACAAAGTAGACCATAATGGTGAATTGTTGATGTTACAAAGTACTACAAAATACAAAGCAAGCAATTTGTTGCAAGTATACCTGAATAATATCCACAATTCTAACACGACCAGCGCCTCTTACAGAAACCAGTGCCAATGTCCAAATCTTCAATCTGAAACATAATAGGATTATTTGGTGGCAATACTCCTGACAGTATACACAGCCTGAGCTTACTTTCTCAAATGAGGACCAAACAACCGTATCTGGCAGCAAAAGATGCTCCAGACGAAGATCTTCCAGTAAGAACAGGATCCAGCACGAAGTGCACACAACTCTTTTCCTTTGTAAGCAATGACTGCGGAGAGAAATATAGGTAAGATGGATGAATTATCTATAGGTTCAATCACACATTAAAACTATTGAAATTTGAATTTATTCTTGTTCATCTACATATAGAAGCATAATATATAATTCGGATGTTTCCAGCCCCATAAAGATAGAAGTAAAGGCCCCTTCAAGAGGAATAGTGAAATTTGTTATGCAAAGAGAACTGCACTCCTTGCATACTGCTGGTATGCTAAATGCAAATAACCGACATGTACCACTTTCAGGTGTCTTTATGTTTATGGATGATAGGCCAACTAAGAAGATACAACAACAAAGGAACGCTACGTTTTAAAACTTGTGCAAAGAGGGTCATGTGCAAAACAATTATCGGACTTCTCTGACGAGTGTTCTAGTTGACATTGAGACAGTCTTAAAAGATTATGTTCCTCCCTGTACAATCTGTTGTCTCTTGTTGCTCATACATCCATTGTAAAACATTAGAGGCCTTGTCACTGTCACCTAAATTTTCTGTAAAATTTTAAAAGAAATTTCATTCATTCAACTCTCACCATGTAAGATATATCTGAATGTGATGTAGTAAAAGTAATTTATACAAGGTTATCTCTCTGCCCTCTAAAATCCTGTTCCGTGTATTTTCCATTCTCGTGATACCTGACATACTCTTACACTCAAATTTATTCATAGATCCAGTTAAGCTTTCATAATCCTTCTCTAGAACAACTAGCACTGTACAACCCATAATTACAAACAGAAACCATTGTTCATGGAAAGAGAAAGGAAAAAGAAAATCATTTAGAGTATCAGTAATGTAGCAATCTAAACAATATAAAGAGATGCTTACACATTTGTACATGTCAGCAAAACAGATACAGTAAATCAATTGACACATGTAAGAGTACCTCTTCCAGCAACGCCAAAAGCCTTGCTTCATACAAGTGCCCGGTCTTAGACTCCGTTGGAACTAGAACCTGACTATGAAATAAAAATGACAAACAAGATTAATTAGAAGGAATCTGTGTGTCATCTCTTGGACTAAATGCTAAACAAATATCCTGTAGAGTTCTTTTAATCGCATAAATTTACAAATAGACAGTAGCAAATGGAAATATTTTCTTGAAAAACCCAGGGTTTGAACATTAAGCAGCTCCTATGCATTTCTTGCTGGGGCTGGAGCATGCCAAGAACACAAACCCTAATGCAAAACACACACACAAAGAGAGGGAACAAAATTACGAGGTTCGGCAAGATGTCTACGTCCCTGGGACAGAAGAGAGATCTATTAATGATTTACACAAGATACAAGAAGATTATAATTGGTTCTCTCAAGAACTCTCACCAGAAATCAACCTATTTCTATAAAAATGGGTTACATCCTTTATTTATATGGAGAAGAAACTCTCAAATCCACAGCAGTCCGGGTCCAGAATCACATCTGACCCAACTGTCTTGTCGACAACCCAAATTGCGATCGACCGCCTGGTCGACTGTACAAAGTCCTGCAATCTTGTGGGACTTATCGGATTTGTCAGTCGACCGCCCGGTTGACCGACTTGCTAGGTTTCTCTCCTCTCTATCAACTTCGACCCGACCGACGCGGTCGACCGATCCAATCCTTATTCATGTCGGTCGACGCCTGGTTGACCGAAGTCCTGTCATAGAGTTAAAAAACTCTCTCCCTCTCTACCTCGGTGAAAATTTTTCAAATTTGAGCCGAACTCCAATGAATACCTGGTGAAACTGACACACGATCTTGGCTAAATCGACGTACGTTCTCGGCTTGAGCGCTCCGGTCGAAATCGACACACAATCTCGGCAAAATTTACACACGATCTCAACTTGGCCGAACAGACCAACCGGTTCCAAAACGAATCGCAACACACTTACAATTAATTTCAAATGATCACACCGGATCTAAATTGAG